>PVLC010032963.1:0-17852 GCA_004027655.1 Graphiurus murinus | reverse complement strand
GCCCGGCAGAGACCCCGTTTTAAAATAAAAAAATAAAAAAATAAAAAAGGTCTGGGAGTATAGCTCAGAGATAGAATGTCCCTGGGTTCAATCCCCAGTACCCACCCCTCCCCACAAAAAAAGAATCAAAACTCCCTACTAGAGAAAAAATCACTTGATCACTTGACAACCAAAGGAGATTATAATGGAGGGAGAAAGAAAGCAACACACACACACACACACACACACACACACACACACACACACCAAAACTAGAAACAAAATGGCCATAATAAGTAAGATCTTACTTATTGATAATTACCTTAAGGTAAATGGATTAAATTCTCCAGTTAAAAGGCACAGAGTGACTGAATAGATTAAAAAACAAGACTGTTGCTAATCATGGGATACTTTAGGCTCTTCTTGTATTTTCTATTAAACTTTTATTTGCCTCTTAATTTCTATCTGCTATCTGAGATCTTATTACCTATTTGGATTTGAAGCTGCTCTGTATATTTGTTGAACTAACTGTATAGAACAGCTCATTCTGTGTGAAGCATATCCTAAATTCCTGGTTCTAGCTAATGGTCAAATTTTTTTTTTCTAGGGAAATTTTGATGGGGAAAATCCATCCTGTCCCCTCCTCACCTTTCAGTGCTGAAGACTGAACTCAAGTATACTTTACTACTGAGCTACATCCCCAGTCCTTTTTATTTTTTATTTTGAGAGAGTGTTGCTAAGTTACTGGGTCTGTTCTCAAATTTGATATCCTCCTGCCTCATCCTCCTCAGTATCTGGGATTATAGGCAAGCATCACCACAACTGGAAATCCATCCAGTTTTGATGAAATGGTTGAGCAGGCACCTGTTATATCTTGAGACACTGTTTTTCCTGGCTCTTCCACTACAACTATGCTCCTTGTTGGGTACCTATTACATAACAATCTGCTTTTGACAAGTAACCCTCTCTTTCTTGTGGTTTATCTTTCATACTGCATACTGAAAGTAGTATTTAAGTCATCATCTCCTCCTCCCCTCCTCTTCGTCTTCCTTCTAAGATTTAGAAAATAAATGTTAAGCATTGGTTTGTACAGTAAAAAACTACTTGGCCCTTGTATTTAAGACCCCTCAAACTGACAACAGTTAACATCTACAATTCATTTTAAAACTGTTATATTTCTTTTCTTTTCTTTTTTTTTTTTACCATCTATATCACTCTCTTCTCTTAGAAACCACACTCTGCCATTTTCCCTCTACTTCAAGGTGGTTTTTGTTTGTTTGTTTGTTTTTTGTTTTGGTACTGGGGATTGAACCCAGAGGCATCCTACCTCCAAGCTACATCCCCACTTCAATTTTATTTTATTTCTTAATTGGCAACAGGGTCACACTAGGTTGCTTAGAGCCCCACTAAGTTGCCAAGGCTGGCTTTGAACCTGCAATCTTTCTGTCTCCGCCTCCCAAGTACTGGGATTACAAGCGTGCACCATAACGCCTGGCTTCAAGGTGTTTTTTGACCCTGCATATTATATTATGTGAGCCTGTTCTCATCTCCTCTGCCTGGGGCTTTATACTCCTAACTCAGTTCAAGTCTTTAAAAATTATTTGTTAATTTGTGAAGACTTTCGTAAACCTTCCAGGTCAAATTAGTAGCTTCCCTTTCCGTGCTTGCAATTAATAGTACCTGCTACTCACATGAGTCACATGAACAGAGTCATTTTACCTGAGCCCTTTTTTCCTGGAAATCAGCTATGATTTAAAAAAAAAAATTATTCACTCTTTCCTGTTTTGAAAAAGGACTTACTGCAAAAAAACTTCAATGACTTAAATAAGACTTATGTATCTTTTTTTGTACTTCGGACAGACAGACACACACCCTTTAAATTCTATTTTTACCTCATAAAAGATTAGCTGAACTGTATATCCCCACAGATCAATAGAAGCTAAATACTTGTTAACTTGACCAAACATGAGTTAAACTTTTCTTCTCTATTCTATAGCTTGACCTACATCCTTCTGACCAAGCATACAATTCATTAATGACTGTTCATCAGAATCTGCTGACCTCAGTGAAATTAGTCCCTCATTTCTCCACTGAAGAAATGATATGAAGCCTGATAGCAGGCTTTTTTCTAGACTGATTGAACGTTTCCCTTAAAAGAAAATACATTTCTGCCTAGTCTTTGACATACTTGTAGCTCTTATAGTTGTATTGTTCTCCCTGTTGCAATAGTCCCTTTCCCCTTGTTACAATAATCCTTTCAAGTAAAGTCTAACTTTACCTAATTCTGGATTTATTTTTATTTGATAATACAAATCACCAAATTGTTTCTGGGTGATTTAGATTATGTACTCTGTCCTCTCCCAGATTTGTAGCTAAATTATATTTGAGTTCTGAGCATGTCTTAATCTCCTGTGTCTCTTACTGTTTTATATGACTATTTCCATCAATTTGTTTTTTTCTATTTTAGTCTATAGGTCTATAATATTTATCTATCCTATTTCCTACCTTCTTTTTCACCTACTTGTCTCTTTGAGGTCAAGTTCCTGTCTTCAGGTCACACCAGTGAGACATACATGGACAGAAGATTCCTTCCCCCAGGCTGGTGGGCTGCTGACTCACATCTTCAGCTTAGGGTTTGGCTCCTTATGAGAGAGGGAACTGAATTTATCCTCAAAGCAGGGATTGAAAAACTGTTTTCATATTTATGAAAAGTTTTATTGTGATATGTTTATGTATTCTTGTGATTCCTGGGTTTAAAAATTACCAAAAATACTGAGTACACACCTTAACAAGAGCCTCTATAAACCTAACCGACCAAAATTAAACAATTCGAAGTTCAGGCAATAAAGATAGTGTAACAGACTCCCTTAAAATTAAGGACAATTTCCTGATAACTTGTTTTTCTGCAGCTTGAATTTCTTCCTACTGAGAGTAAAGGCTAAAAAGTCCCTTTCCCCCCAGGACCTGATAGGCACCAAGAAAGCTGAGCCTGACAGGTTCTCTGTCTATCTACATCTCATATGTACATTTCTTTTGTCCATTTTGTACCTCTTTTCATTTAAAAGCTTCCCTTGTCCTCAAGGTCTGCAGACGATGAAGATTTGAAAAACAAAAGATTCCTTCTATCTTCCTTCAAAGCTAGCTTTTGAATAAAACCTATTTTCCTTCCAGTTTGACTCTTGAATATTTGAGGAGCAGAGGAGCCTTTTTCTTGCTTCTAGGAGTAACAGTTTCCCATGGTAACAATAGCATAACAGTATTTGAGTCCAGTTGGTCTTGATCTTTATTTAGTGTTTGGTGGCAATTAAGGATAATAATTCCCTATAAAATGGCCTGATTTAGAGATGTATTAATTTGTGCAGTTAGCCTAGCAACACGTCATAGTAACCCTGGAGATCCACTAAAAGAAACAAAGATTAGGAAATCTCGGAATAACCAAGTTCACCATCTGCCATTCAGGATGCCTGCAAGCCAACTGTTAGTTGCTTCTGTAAACACATCATGTATTCCTTCCCCCTGAGAAATATCAGCCATCATTTAAATTAAGCTTTCTATAGTAGTAAAAATCAGGGGAAAGATAAGTGCAACTTTCCATTTTGTTCAGCAGCACACATAAGCCTCCAACATGAAAAAAACAGGAGATCTAAAGCTGTGTGATGTTCCGTTGAATGTTCTCATCCACCTTTCAGAGAGTTGCTTCTACTTGTGTGAACCCATGGCAGGTCTAGTTAGTAATGAAATCCATCCATGATTTCCCCCAATTTACAGATTAATTTAAAATTCAGTACAACCTGCACCCCACAACTTGCAAAAGTGAACACCCAGGACCCCTTCCTCAGTGGAAATTCTCTGAGGTACATCTATTTTGAGCCTGGTATTAATTTCCGTTGTTGAATACTTTGGTCTTTGGTTATGGGAAGTATTTGGGAACTTTCAGGGAGTGCTATTCTGAAATCAGGAGAGCACCAGGCCAAATAGCAAGATTCCAACCATCAAGGAGGAGACTAAATAGCATAAGTTAACTCTTTGCAGAGCCAACATAGGGCTAAAAAATGGGCCACCCAGTGGCAATTGAGCAGATCAGTCCAATTTGTTCACCCATAAGTCTTTATAGCTTCTGAACAAGGTCTGGTGGGGAATTTACTATTTTGTGGTTCTTTTATAGTATGCTGTGAAGGTGCATAATCACATTAAATGGAAAGAGATATTTATGGATTTAGTCTAGTGATAATATATAGGTCATTATTGATACCCACATAGGTAGTCTCCAGGTCTTGAGTACAACATGACTATAAGCGCAATATATCTATGCAGGCATCAATACAATAGTTATATACTTAGTAGTGATTAAGTAATTTTTAATCCAATTTAAACGTGTATGACAAATTTTTTATTTCTAAATTAACATATTTGTACATATTTGTGAGTTGCCATATGATATTTCACACATGCATACATTCTATAATCAAATCAGCATAACTCTTCAGTTATCATTTATTGCTAATGAAAACATTCAAAATACTTTCTTCTAGCTTTTGTAAACTATACAGTACATTATCTATGTTACCTTACTGTGCAACAGTGCACCAGAATTTTTTACTCCTACCTAAGTTTGACTTAGTATCCACTGACCAATCTTTCCTCAGCCCTCCCTCCTTCCTATATCCCCACTCACTGGTAACCACTACTCCACTCTCAACTTCTATAAGATCAGCTTTTTTCAATTCCACACGTGAGTGAGATCATGTAGTATTTGTCTTTCTGGTTTAATCTACTTAAGATACTATCTTGCAGTTGTCACAAATGACATCTTTGTTGTCACAAATAACAGGATTTCATCCTTTTTGTGGCTTAAGAGTATTTCATTTTGAATAGATACCACATTTTCTTTATCTCCTCATCCTTTAATACAGACCCTTAAGTTGATTTCACTTCTTGGCTGTTGGGATTCCTGGATCATATGGGAGTTGTATTTATAATTTTGAGGAAAACATATATTGTTTACTATAATAGTTATGCTAATTTATATTCCCACCAACAATGTGTAAGAGTCCCTTTTCTCATAGTGTCGCCAACATTTGTTATTGTCTTTTTTTTGTGTGTGTGTGTGTGTGTGTGGTACTGGGGTAGAATGCCCAGGTGTGTGTGTGTGTGTGTGTGTGTGTATGTGTGTGTGTGTGTGTGTGTGTGTGTGTGTGTGTGTGTGTGTTAATGGAGATGGAACCCAGGGGCATTACACCTCCCAGATACACCCCCAGTACTATTTTTTATTTTAAAACAGGGTCTCACTAAGTTGCAGAGAGCCTCATTAAGTAGCTGAGGCTGACTGCAAACACGGATCCTCCGGTCTCAGCCTCCCAAGTACTGGGACTACAAGTGCGAGTGCCACCATGCCTGTCTGTATTTTTTTTTTTTTTATAATGGCCATTCTTATTGGAGTGAGGTGATATCTCCTTGTGATTTTGATTTGAATTTTCTTGATGATTAGTGATGCTGATAATTTTTTTATCTACATGTTGGCCATTTGTACGTATTTATGGGAGATAGCGATTTAGATTCATTGCCTGTTTTTGATTCAGATTATTTGTTTTTGCTATTGAGTTTTTAAAATTTCTTATATAATGCTAGATATTAACCCCTTGTCAGACATATAGTTTATAAATGTTTTCTCTCATTCTGCAGGTGATCTCTGCAGTCTGTGGATTTTTTTTGCAGAAGCTTTTTAATTTGATATTATCTCATTTATCTATTGTCTTTGTTTTCTGTGTTTTTAGGCTCTTATCCAAAAAAATCTTTGCCCATTCCAATGTCCTGAAACATTTCCCCTATGTTTTCTTCTGATAGAAAATAGTTTCATAGTTTTAGGTCTTACATTTAAGTCTTTGATCTACTTTGAGTTGCTTTTGTTCAATCTTACTACTCATTATTCTTCTGTTCAGGTTTTATATTTCTTGGTTATTTCAGATTGGTAAGGTAATGTGCTCTGATATTTGCCCATTTTTCTAGATTATCAAATTTGTTGGTAGATAGTTGTTCATACTAGTCTCTAATGATCCTTTTTATTTCTGTAGTGTTAGTTGTAATATCTCCTTTTTTTGTTTCTGATTTTGAGTCCTCTCTTTTTTTCTGTCTAGTTAAAAGTTTGTCAATTTCATTTATGTTTTTAGAAAACCAGCTCTTCATTTTGTTGATCTCTTAAATTCTTTCTAGTTTTAATTTCATTTATTTCTGCTCAGTTCTTTATTATTCCTTCTGTTCATTTTGGATTTTGCAGAGATTTTAATAATGGAAGCTGTAAGGTCTCATAAGGGACCCTGTTGCTGTCTAGGTTCTCTAGGGATCCACACTCTAACATCGTCTTAAACACCAATTTTCTCCAATTCATGTGTATAGCACTGTTTACTCAATTTAAGTTGGATCAATCTTATGGTGTTCATTCATATTGCATATTATAACAGTTTCAATACTGGTTAACTTAGCATGAAAACTTGCTAAATCATTTCCTTGATTATTTAATTAATTCTTACTGCACTTGATATTGGGTTAGCCATTTTATGGACCAGTCAGTTCTTCACGGGAGTTCTGGGAATTCTAACTCTGTTCAATGGTGTGTTCTTAAAGTTATCAGAAACCTGAATTTGTCAGGGTTCTTTTCATGAAATTTCTTGAAGATGAAACATTTTAGGCTTATAGTTTACTTAGGAGAGTAGCAGAGCAAATAATTAATTGTCTGTGAATGACAAAACTTAAAATGAACATGAATCTGGTCATGGTGGTGCACGCTTGTAATCCCAGTACTTGGGAGGCTGAGACAGGAGGATGGCAGGTTCAAAGCCAGCCTTAGCAACTTAGTGAGGCTCAGCAACTTAGCAGAGACCCTATTTCCAAATAAAGAATAAAATAGGTCTAGGGGTGTAGCCTGGAGGTAGAAGGCCCCTGGGTTCCATCTCCATTACCACACACACACACACACACACACACACACACACACACACGTGTACATGAAGCACAGGAAATTATTGTGGCGACGCACAGCATTTTTGTTTCCTACACCAATTACCTAAAGGTAAGCTCTGATGAGAATTCATAGCAATACTGACACAAGGAATTTACATTTTAAAGTAATAGGTAGAATTATGACTGATAGCACTACACCAGAAACATTAGGCTTTTATAACTTTCTTCCAATTTCTGGAACACATATTCATATAAACATAACCCAAAGAAAGCTTAGCATCTTATTATTTGACACTATTTCCCATATAATTTATCAAATGATTTCAGCTTACTCTCTCTTTTAAAAAGTAAATAGACGTAACCTTTTGAAATGATTCATCAGCCCATCTGGAAAACCCCCAAATTAATTTGAGATCAAGAAAAAGACTTAATTTAGAATTTGATTTTAGGAAGTTTGTCAAAAATTCCAAGTGTTTAATACATTTGATCAAAATAGGATTGCAGGTCACTGTGAAGTAAAAACCATAACTTTGTAATAGAGAGGACTCAGTTTTTTTTTTTTTAAAGCAGTTAACCTAAAGACAACATAAAGCACAAATTATCTTGACAATACACAGAAGTTTTGTTTCCTAGACCAACTATCTAATGATAAAGAAAAACCTTTCATAATTTCTTAGTGAGAGCAAACCAACACTCCAAAAAAAACTTGTACTAACAGAGAAGACTAAATTCTCCCCGCTCCTCCACACACACAGTATATATTTACACAAACATTTCACTGTTACTCAAGAGAAATAGTACTCCTGTAGGGAGCTTTAAACTTAAGAAAATTTACTTGAAATTATTTAGTTAATTGGCATTAATAGTGCTGGTTGAAATCCTTCTTTGCATTATTTAAAAAAAATCATAATCCATTTTTTTTTTCAGTACTGGGGATTGAACTCAGGGGCATTCTACCTCTGAGCTATACCCCCAGCCCTATTTTTTATTCTTTATTTTGAAACCGAGTCTCACTAAGTTGCGGAGTGCCTCAGTAGGTAGCTGAGGCTGGCCGCGAACCGGGATCCTCTGGTCTCAGCCTCCCGAATGCTGGGATTACAAGCGTGCGCCACCACGCCTGGCTCACCCAGAGGCTAGACTAAAATTTAAAAGCTGAAAATATACATGCAGATCCATAAAGGCTGCAGAGGCCAACTCAGCTCTGTACTTACAAACTAGCAGGGTTTTTGTTTTTGTTTCTTGTTGTTGTTTTTTTTTTTTTTTTTGTGTGTGTGTGTGTGTTATGTTTTAGTTACTTTTTCTATGTTTTTGTTTTGTATTGCCTTGATTTATTTATGTTTGTTTGGATGATTGGTTGCCTTGTTATTTCTTGCTTAGTTTGTTGACTCTCCTTCTTATCCCTTTTACAAGCTTCCCTCTCTCTCTCCCATCAACATTCTTCTCCTCAACATTTTTCTCTTCTCTTTTCTTCTTCCTTTTTTTCCCTGTCTCATACCAAGACCATCTCATACTACTGCACCTAAAATTCTACATTGGCTATCAAAATTCCCTGGCAAATCCTCTGTCACAAATCTTTACAAAATATCAGCTCAACACACTCAACCTCTTATTCCACTGGACCACTCTACTTTACCCTATTCTTGCATGCATCACTGTGACCTCTCACCCAACCTTGAACACAACCTGTCCTTGTATAAACCCCCACTGCAGAGATTGGTTGAGAAAGCTTGCAAGAGCAGCAAAGATATAATTTTAAGAACAGGGGAACCATGGGAAGGAAAAATAGCAAAGAAACAATGAGTCACCACAACCCCTCAATAACAGATCTCACCAACCCAGAATGGCAGAGGTTACCAGAAGAACAATTCAGATCTTTAATAGTAGAAATGTTACAAAACTTTCAGAGAGAATGCAGAGAGAACTGGAAAGAAATAAAAGAACAAATAAACAAAGAATCCAACACCCTGAACAGGAACCAAAGAGAAGCCTTGAAGGAAATGAAAGATGCAATAACTGAAGCGAAGGCATCAATACAAACTATAAACAGTAGATTAGACCACATGGAAAATAGAATATCACTCCTAGAAGATGACCATTCCAAAAATGAATCCATTGTACATAATCTAGGAAAAAAAATTCTACAGTATGAATTGGACATCGATGAGATCTGGGCCAATTTTAAAAGAGTTAACCTAAGAATAATAGGCATAGAAGAGGGATTAGAAGTTGAAACTAATGGAATAAACAATCTTTTCAAAGAAGGAATATCAGAGAATTTTCCAAACATAGAAAGAGAAGTTGACACACAGGTACAGGAAAACACATAGAACTCCCTCAACACAAGACCAAAGAAGAGGTTCACCATGCCACATAATAATCAAGTTGACTAATGTAGAGGCTAAGGAGAGAATCCTAAAGGCAACAAAAGTAAAAGGCCAAGTGACATTTAGAGGCAAACCAATTAGAATCACTCCAGACCTCCAAAATCAAGTCATGAAAGCCAGGAGGGGCTGGAGTAACATATTCCAAACTCTGAAAGAAAATAACTTGCAGCCAAGATTTTGCTACCCAGCAAAACTCTCTCTCTCAAAATTGACGGGGATATAAAAATCTTCCATGACAAACAGAAACTGAAAGCAATTATGTCTTCCAAACCAGCACTAGAGAAAATACTCAAAGAGATTAACTCCAAAGAACTAACAAGTAAACATCAGAACCAGAGAAACAATAATTTCTAGGAAGCAAACAACTAAGCAAAGAAGAATAAACACCACTGAAAACAGAAGTCAAAACTCAAAATGTTAGGAATCAAGAATTATCAATAATCACACTGAATATAAATGGTCTCAACTCTCCAATAAAAAGGCACAAGGTGGCAAAATGGATCAAAACCCAGAATCCATCTATATGCTGCCTGCAAGAAACACACCTTACAAGCAAAGATTCCCACAAACTTAAAGGTGAAGGGCTAGAGTGAGGTAATCCATGCCAATGGAACTTGAAGACAAGCAGGAGTAGCAACCATGATATCAGATAAATTAGACTTCAAGCCTAAGCTTATCAGAAGAGACAAAGCAGGTCATTTTTTACTAGTAAAAGGAACAATCCAGCAAGAGGAAACAGCAATTATCAATATTTATGCCCCAAACATAGGTGAATCCACTTTGATAAAACAAACACTGTATGATATAAAAACACACATAGATCCCAATATACTAATACTGGGAGACTTCAATACTCCTCTCACATCACTAGACCCATCTTCTAAACAAAAGGTCAGTAAAGAAGCCTCAGACCTAAAGAACACCATACATCAAATGGATCTATTAGACACATATAGATTCTTTCACCCAACTACAGCTGAATTCACATTTTTCTCAGCTGCACATGGAACCTTCTCCAAAATAGACCACATTCTGGGCCACAAAGAGAGCACTGGCAAATTCAAATAATTCCCTGCAGCTTTTCAGACCACAATGGAGTGAAACTAGAAATCAACTCTAAGAAGACCCAGAGTAGCCATGTAAACACATGGAGATTGAACACCACATTGCTGAACTAGGATTGGGTCATAGAAGAAGTAAGGGGAGAAATTAAAAAATTCCTAGAAACCAATGAAAACAGAGACACAACATATCAAAACCTCTGGGACACTTTGAGGGCAGTACTAAGAGGAAAATTTATAGCACTGAGTGCCCACATAAGAAGAACAGAAAATCACCAAATAAATAACCTAATGACACAGCTCAAAGCACTCAAAAAAACAAGAACAGTCTAACCCCAAAGCTAGCAGAATACAGGAAATTATGAAACTCAGAGCAGAAATTAATGAAGTAGAGCATAAAAAGAATACAAAAATCAACAAAACCAAAAGCTGGTTTCTTGAAAAATAAGATCGATAAACCATTGGCCAACCTAACCAAAAGAAAGAGAGAATCAACTCAAATTACCAAAATAAGAGATGAAAAACGTGATATTACCACTGACAGTGTGGAAATACAGAGAATCATCAGAAGTAGTTTGAAAAACTATACTCCAACAAAATGGAAAATCTAGAAGAAATTGAGAGATTTCTAGACACATATAACCTTCCTAAACTGAGTCAATAAGATATAGAAAACTTAAACTGACCAATAACAATCAAAGAGATAGAAACTGCAATAAAGAGTTTACCATCAAAGAAAAGCCCAGGGCCAGATGGTTTTCCAAGTGAATTTTATAAAACATTTATAGAAGAGCTAATCCCAATACTCCTCAAACTATTCTGTGAAACAGAAAGAAACTGGACCCTCTCAAACACATCCTATGAAGCCAACATCACATTAATACCAAAGCCAAATAAAGACAGCTCAAAAAAACAAAACTGCAAGTCTATATCATTGATGAACTTAGATGCAAAACTGCTAAGCAAAATACTAGCAATGCGCATTTAAAAACCCATCAAGAAAATTATACACCATGACCAAGTCGGGTTCATCCCAGCGATGCAAGGGTGGTTCAACATATGATAAACAATCCATGTAATTCACCATATAAACAGAATCAAAGACAAAAATCACATGATTATGTCAACTGATGCTGAAAAAGCATTTGACAAGATCCAATACACATTCATGTTAAAAGCACTGCAGAGAATCGGAATAGAAGGAACATACCTCAACATCATAGAGGCAATATACAATCGGCCCACAGCCAACATCATATTAAATGGAGAAAAACTGTAAGAGTTCCCACTAAAAACAGGAACAAGACAAGGATGTCCATTATCACCTCTTCTGTTCAATATAGTATGCGAGGCTCTTGCCAGAGCAATATATCAAAACCTCTGGGACACTTTGAAGGCAGTACTAAGAGGAAAATTTATAGCACTGAGTGCCCACAAAAGAAGAACAGAAGATCACCAAATAAATAACCTAATGACACAGCTCAAAGCACTCAAAAAACAAGAACAGTCTAACACCAAAGCTAGCAGAAGACAGGAAATTATGAAACTCAGAGCAGAAATTAATGAAGTAGAGAATAAAAAAAATACAAAAAATCAACAAAACCAAAAGCTGGTTTCTTGAAAAAATAAATAAGATCGATAAACCATTGGCCAACCTAACCAAAAGAAAGAGAGAATCAACTCAAATTACCAAAATAAGAGATGAAAAACGTGATATTACCACTGACAGTGTGGAAATACAGAGGATTATCAGAAAGTATTTTGAAAAACTATACTCCAACAAAATGGAAAAATCTAGAAGAAATTGAGAGATTTCTCTTGCTGAGAAGGAAATCAAAGGGGTAAAAATAGGGAAAGAAGAACTAAAACTATCCCTTTTTGCAGATGACATGATACTATACTTAGAAGACCCAACAAAGTCAGCCAAAAAACTTATAGAACTGATCAACAAATTCAGCAAAGTGTCTGGATACAAAAAAATCTTAAAAAATCAGAAGCTTTCCAAGCTGGGCGTGGTGGCGCCCGCTTGTAATCCCAGCATTCAGGAGACTGAGACCAGAGGATCCGGGTTTGTGGCCAGCCTCAGCTAACTAGTGAGGCACTCCGCAACTTAGTGAGACTTGGTTTCAAAATAAAGAATAAAAAATAGGGCTGGGGTGTAGCTCAGAGGTAGAATGCCCCTGAGTTCAATCCCCAGTACTGAAAAAAAAAAATCAGAAGCTTTCCTTTATGCCCAACCATAAATCCACTGAAAAAGAAATCCAGAAAACAATTCCACTCACAGTAGCACCCCCAAAAATAAAATACTTAGGGATAAACCTAACCAAAGAGGGGTAAAAGACCTCTATAAGGAAAACTATAAAAGGTTGAAAAAAGAAATCGATGAAGAACTTAGAAGATGGAAAGATCTTCCATTCTCTTGGATAGGCAGAATAAATATCATCAAAGTGGCCATCCTCCCAAAAATGATCTACAGATTCAATGGAATACCCATGAAATTACCAAGGTCACTCCTCACAGACATAGAAAAATCAGTCCTTAAATTCATTTGGAACAAGAAAAAGCCCAGGATAGCCAAAGTAGTTCTTAGCTACAAGAAACATGCAGGAGGTATCACAATAACTATTTCAAACTCTACTACAAAGCCACAGTAATAAAAACAGCATGGTATTGGCACAAAAACAGACACATAGACCAATGGAGCAGAATAGAAGATTCAGAAAGAGACCCATGTGATTACAGTCAATTGATTTTTGACAAAGGAGCCAAAAACATACACTGGAAAAAAGATAGCCTCTTTAACAAATGGTGTTGGCAAAACTGATTAACCATATGCAGGAAATTGGAAATAAACCCCACTTTCTTACCCTGCACAAGAGTCAACTCAAGGTGGATCAAAGACCTGGAGGTTAGGCCAGAGACCTTGCAGCTACTTGAAGAGGACATAGGACCAACACCTCAACACATAGGCACAGGTAAAAACTTTCTCAACAAGACCCCCAAAGCACAAGCAACTCAAAGGAAGATCAATACATGGGATTGCATTAAACTGAAGAGCTTCTGTGCAGCAAAGGAAACTATCAAGAATCTAAACAGAGAGCCCACAGAGTGGGATAAAATTTTTGCCAGCTACTCTTCTGATAGAGGACTAGTATCTAGGATATACAGAGAACTCAAACTCACAGCTAAGAAAACAAATAACCCAATCAAAAAATGGGAAAATGATCTAAATAGACATCTCACAAAAGAAGAAATACAAATGGCCAATAAATGTATGAGGAAATGTTCTACATCATTAGTAATCAGAGAGCTGCAAATCAAAACTACTTGACATTTCACTTAAGTCCAGTCAGAATGGCAATCATAAAAAACATGAACAACAACAAATGCTGGTGAGGGTGTGGAGAAGTGGGAATCCTAATACATTGTTGGTGGGATTGTAAATTAGTGCATCCACTTTGGAAAACAGTATGGAGGATCCTCAGACTAATGGGAATGAACCTACCATATGATTCAGTAATACCACTTCTGGGTATCTACCCAAAAGAATGGAAAACAAACTATCAGACTGACGCATGTGTATCTATGTTTATAGCCGCACAAATCACAATTGGCAAACTATGGAAATAGCCAATGTGCATCGACAGATGAATGGATTATAAAACTATGGGATATGTACACAATGTAATTTTACTCAGCCATAAAGAAGAACAAAATCATGTTATTTGCAGGGAAATGGATGGAACTGGAAAACATTATGTTAAGTGAGATTAGTCAGTCGCAAAGAGTAAAAAAGCATATGTTCTCCCTAATATGTGGATGCTAGGGAGAAGATGGGGCATGAGGGGCTCCAGATGAAAAAGAGAAACCCTAGATAAGCAAAGAAGTTGACTTAACTGAAGGTGATGGACGGGGTGGGGGGGGGAAGACACCCTAATGCACATGATGTACTTTCACAAATATATCAACATCAGTTACTAAACTGAACTTGAGGAGGAGGGAGGATGAGGGAGTGGGGTGGGAATTAGGGAAGGGATTAAATGAGAAATGTATGCATATATGCCTTTATCAGCTTGTACCTAACAAAGATGTATGATTACAATGCACCAATTAATTAATTAAAAGAAGTTTGAAAACAAATTTTAAAAAGTCAGATGACTATAAATGCATGTAACAGTTTCTGGACTTTCTTTTCTGTTCCTTTTGTTTTTATGTCTCATTGGAATGTCAATAATGTACTGTTTTAATTACTCTAACTCTGTAGCATATTTTGACATCAAGTAGTATGATGCCTTCAGCTTTGTTCTGTTTATTCAAGGTTGCTTTGACTGCTAATAATGTAGTTCAAAGATAGAGTCCTTGACTAGAATGTGTGAGGCCCTGGTTTGAACACTAGATCTATAAACTAAGTAAGTAAGTACATAAATAAATGAGGATAATCAGTTTTGCTATTCGGGGTTTTTGGTGGTTCCATGCAAATTTCAAGACTATTCTTTTTAATTCTGTAAAGAATGACATTGGTATTTTTTTTGGACTTTTAAATTTTTTGATAATCTAATCTAACTCAAAAGACATCAAAAATAAAATTATAAAGCAGAAATTTGATATATGGAGTTATCCATTTTTAAAAAAATCTTATTTATATATATACTGACATTGGTATTTTGATAGGGATTGCATTGAATCTGTAGATTCCTGTGTGGAACATGGACATCTTAATATGAACTTTTCCAATCCATAGCACAGGGTATTTTTCATATATTTGTATTCTATTTAATTTTTTTCATTAATGTTTTATGGTAAAAATCTTTTATCTCTTTGCATAGTTATTACTAGGTATTTAATTTTTAACGCTATTATAAATGGGATTTTTCTCTTAACTCTTTTCAGGCAGCTTATTATTAGCATACAGAAATGCTAATGATTTTTGTGTGTTGATTTTGTATCCTGTTAGCTTACTTAATTTTTTTGTTTTTTTTTTCTTTTAGTACACTCTTTAGAATTTTCTATATATAAGGTCACAGAGAAGGTTAAATTTAGTTTTGCAACAGCATACTTTTGATCAAAACACATACAATTTGACTTATATATAAAATTTCTTTCATAACATCCATCTTTCACAAACCTATGACTTTCCTATCTACTCTTTTTTTTGTCTTATATTTTTTCTTATTTTGAAACAACCAGTCATTCGACTTTAGTACAAAAATTTACTTTCTTTTTCCCTTAATAAAACAAAACATCCTCACACCTTATAGTTTACTCTTATCAAAATCACAATCTTATTGTTATATACTTGTATATAGAGTTGTTCTCTTCCTCCCCTTTTTTTGCGGTACTGGGGATTGAACTCAGAGGTATTCTATCTCTTAGGTACACTCCCAGCCCTATTTTATTTTTTATTTTGAAACAGGGCCTCACTAAGTTGTGGAGGGCCGCACTAAATTGCTGAGGCTGGCTTTGAACATGCCGAGTGTGAGTCCTTATGCCCAGCTGAGTTGTTTCCCTTTTAATTATAAAAATTAATTTAGTGGCATATATTAATTAGAAATCTTAACTCTTAGTGATCTTAATTTACTGTAAGCAGTAGAAAGCAAGCAATTGTAAACTGTCACACCAGCAATTTGTAGATTGGCAGATATTTGAATCATAATTTATAGAAGCATATGTGCTTTCTCATAGTACAATGTGGCAATTATGTGCTTCTAAGAGGCATATGTGCTTCCTCATACTACAATGTAGCACAGAATATTGAGACTGTTTACTAACAGTCTCAAATAATATTTTTAGTCTCTCTGTAATAAAAGAAAACTGTAAAGGAGGTAAAATTTTATCTCTGTTCTCCTAGGTGTTTTTGTTTTTTGCAGGTCTGAGAGTTGGATTGTTGATATAGAGTTCTCTCAGCTTCAACTTTCTTTTCTTGATGACAAGAATGTTAAGACTTTGGGGTATAGGGAAAATATCTTTTACATACAAATTTTACCTTATTTACATAGATTTAACTGACTTGTTTAAAAAAGTTGTGCTTAAGTTGCTCATGAACATATGTTAATAACCAGTAAACCATGATCTTAAATTATTTTGCTTGCTGACTGTAATGTTTACTGCCCAGTGGTGCTAGCACAGTGGGATATGTTGCCAAGAGAGCAAAGAAGACACCAGAGATGGGTTATGAGATACAAAGTTACCTCTGCTTCACACAGTGCCTGACCACAAAGTCCAGGGCAGGCTGCCTGAATGAACATTTCCCTCTTCACGGTGCTCTTATTCACCCAGTTACCACAGGAAGAGGGGTTTTATAAATTAGGCTACATAAGCACTGACATTAATTTGATTAGTTTGTTCCTTTTATGACCAGCATCACAAGGAGCACCTGTCTTGGAGTGCTTGCAAGAAAGTGTATATATATATATTTAATATTGGGTATTGAACCAAGGGGTGTTCTACCTCTGAGATACACCCCTAGCTCTATTTTATTTTTCATTTTGAAACAGGGTCTCACTAAATTTCTGAAGGTCTTGCTAAATTGCTAAGGCTGACTTTGAACCTGTGGTCCCCTTGTCTCAGCCTAAGTACTGGGATTACAGGCATGTGCCAACATTCCTGGCTAAGAAGGTAACTTTCTATAGATAATTGCAATTTTCTCCTATTCCCAGCATACATGAAAGAAAGCCAGTGTCTTTCAAGATAATATGTATCCAGATGTTCCTGCCTAGACTTGCTTTCATTTTTCATTTTTTTTTTCAGTACTGGGGATTGAACCCAGGGGCATTTTACCTCTGAACTACACCCTTGGTCCTATTTTATATTCTTTATTTTTGAAACAGGGTCTCACTAAGTTGCAGAGTGCCTCACTAAATAGTTGAGGCTGGCTGCGAACCCGGATCCTCCAGTCAGCCTCCCAAGGACTGGATTACAAGTGTGTGCCACCATGCCTGGCTCATTGCTTTCTTAACTAGGTGTTTGGGAATGGAAAGGGACAATCAGGGACATGGTGTTTTATAGTCCTCCTTTTTCTTTTAGGACAATACACTGCCAAATTTTGTCATAGAGATATGTTTATTTTACCACTAAAATTAGGTAGAAAAAGTCATGCATCTATTATATTTAATACTGAAAAATCTATTATATTTAATACTGAAAACTCTTGAGACATAGCTGTTTTAATCAAATTAACAATATTCTTATTTTCCAAGGATTACTCAAGTCATGTGAATTTGAAAAGCATTTTTTAGTTAGTAGTCAACTTTTTGTCATTATAATGAAGTATCTGACACAACTTAACTTTATAGAGAGAAAAGGTTCATTTAGTTCACAGTTTTGGAGGTGTAAGGCCATGGTACCTACACCAGCTCAGTTCTTCTGGGGCCTGTGTCATACCATGTCAACTAGCAATGGTGGGAGTGTTTATGAGTGTGGCCATTATCTTGAGCTAGGAAACAGAGGGAATTGAAGAGGGCCAAGCTCGCTC
>PVLC010032962.1:0-17841 GCA_004027655.1 Graphiurus murinus | reverse complement strand
GTAGATAAACTGAGCTTATACTTCTCAGAAGAAGAAATACAAATGGTCAACAAATGTAGCATATTTTTAAAATGTTCAATATCTTTAAACATCAAGGAAATGCAAATCAAAACTACATTGATATTCCATCTCACTCCAACCAGAATAGCAATAATGAAGAATACAAATAAGCGCCCAGTACTGAAAAAAAGAATAACAATAATAAATACTGACAAAGATATGGGGAAGAGGAACTCTTACACATTGTTGCTGGGAATGTAAATTGGTATAGCCATTTTGGATATGAGTATGAAGGCTCCAAAAACCTGGAACTACCGTATGATCCACTCCTTGGAAATTATCTAAAGGAACTAAAATCAGCAGACTACAGCAATACATGCATACCCCTGTTTACATGAGCATGATTCACAGTAGCCAAATCATGGAACAAACCTAGAAGTCCATCAGAAAATAAATGAATAAAGAAAATGTAGTGTATACCCTCCGCAACTTAGTGAGACTCGGTTTCAAAATAAAGAATAAAAAATAGGGCTGGGGGTATAGCTCGGAGGTAGAACGCCCCTGAGTTCAGTCCCCAGTACCGAAAAAAAAAAAATGTAGTGTATATAGACAAGAGAAATTTATTCAGTCATAAAGAAGAACAAAATCCTATCACATGAGGGGAAATGTACAGAACTAAGGAGCATCACATTAAGAAAAATAAGACAAACACAGAATAACAAGTATCATATATTTTCTCTCATATATGGAAGCTAGAGGGTAAAAAAAAGGAGAAAAAAAAGGTCAAGAACCTAAAAAGAGAACCACTAGGGAAGAGGAAAAGGACCAGGAGAAGGGACGAGAGGAAAGTAAGAGGAGGTATTAAGAAATAAAAATAATGTTATATGTATGTATGAATATTCCACAAGGAAAACTACTAATTTGTATAATTAATATGCAATAATTTTTAAAAAGAACATACTCTTGGTAATATGTCTGTGGTATAGTTCTACAGTTACAATAATCTTAAAAATGAACTAGAATAAAAAATTTAGCTAAACTTAATAAAGTGTTTACCTTGGACCTGACCCTAAGTGCTCGACATGTGTTAACTCATTAAATACTCATAACAGCTCTACTATTATCATCCTCATTTTACAGATGGGAAAACTGAGGTACAAATAGATCAGCTAACTCACCCAAGATCACTCAGCTAGTAAGTGAAAAGGTCAGTAATAGAATCAGTAGTCTGGTCCCATGCCCTGTGTTCAGAGCCAGTTTTCTAAATATTTTACATAGTCTAGTTCCTACTACTTAATTATTTCTCATGTTAATTCATTAGTATTCTATGAATCCTAATCATTGGCCAGTGGAGAAAATCATGAATCTCACTTGTTATCTCTAATTGGAAAAGTTGAATGGTATTCCCCCTACCAAAATTTATACATTGAAGTCCTAATTCCCACTACCTTAGAGTATAGCCTTATTTGGGGATTGGATCTTTACTGATACAAAGTTAAAATGAGGTCACTGGAATGGGCCCTAATCCAACATGATTGCTGTCCCTATAAAAGGGAAATTTGGAGACATACACATTTACAGGGTCAATGGCCCTGTGGTGATGAAGGCAAACATGGAAGTGATACATCTATAAACCAAGAATCACTAAAAATGGCCAGTAGACCTCCAGAAGATAGACGAGAGGCACCAAGTTGGCAGGAACCAAGCCTGCCAACACCTGGATCCTGGACTTCTAGTGTGTGGCAGAGAGAGTTGCAGCAAACTACATCATATGAAAAGTATTTTTTCCAAATGGCTGAAACTGAAATAGATGTAGGGATCAGGTAAGGTGCAGAGACCTGGATAGGCAGTAGTTATACAGCTGCATTTCATAAGGCCTTAGGATTCCACAAGCTTCTCAGAGAAGTTTCCATGTGGCCAAAGTGTAGAGGGCAAGACTCTAGAGCCCCATCCCTTCCATACACATCCCAGGCTTAGTAATAGCCAGTCTACTTTTTTTCTATTGTGCAACTTCTGTTCAAACTGAGATTTTGTTTGAAGAAAAATTTGTCAAGAATACTGATTTAAAAGCAGAATTTGTTTACTTTCTTCATTTGGTAAATTTTATTGAGCCACTACTAGGTACAAGGCAATGTTTTATTCCTTATACACCAACTTTATTGTCCTCAGGTACCTATGTTTTAAACATTGGGTCAATAAAAAGTTGAAATTATTAAGCAATAGTTAATTAGTTGCTTCATTTTAATTCATCAAAGCATATACTAGCCAACGAAAATTTATTTGGTGCTTGGGGAAAAAAAATACCCTGTAAAATCTTAATAGGTCTAAGATTTCCTTCAGTTTGAAATATTGCAAATAGATAGGACTTCCCATTTTTTGAATTTTCAGAGGTATCTATTACCTCTCAGAATAACTGTGTGAGAGGTTTCAGTAAAATAAAAAATGTGAAGTTTCTCTATAAACAAAGAACAACACATAAAACAATATGAATTGGTCTGCCTTCATTCATTTTAAAAAGTAACCAACAAGATATGCGAGCATATATGCACGTTCTTTAGAAGGCTGGAGTCTGATGGTTTGGTGTTGCATCTGGTCTTGAAGAAGACCTCAGAGGTATCAAGTACTTGTCATTTGGAGTGTGATTGTCACTGTGATGGTTTTTAAGTCTACCTAAGATTAACGTGAATTTTGGACACTTAGCCTTAGAAATACATGGGTCATTCTATTATTAAATATTTATTTAGTATATGCATGTGTGAGACATACACTGGATAGAGGAGGCCAAGCCCAATGGCAGAGCAAGAAAGCTACATGGTAAGAACCCACAGAAGTGACCATTACACAGGATGAAGGCCCAGCTATCCAGCAATGTTCCTTCCTACTACTGCCCTATTCCATCCTCACCCTGTCAAGAATTCTCTTCACTCACTGGACCACTACATGTTTCCTCCTAAGATTTCTTTTTTAATTATAAAGTGACATTCAAGAGCAAGAAAACATTTCAAAATACCACAATTGTCATCAAAATTCAATCTTTCAAGAGGTTACTTGCATATTATGAGATGAGAAATACCACTGTGCTTCCACTCTTAAAAACAAAGCATTATACCTGGTAGAGAAACATCAAAAGAGAAGAAACTCAAGGAGTAAGACAACTATAAACTCATGAGTCTTATTTTTTTATATCAACTACAGAAGATACCTACAAAGCTATAAACATTCCCATAATAATGCCATTGTCCAAAGGTGACTGAGAAACACTTTTGGAATTGCCTTCAGAGTCTGCAACATTTCTTTTGAACATCCTCAAAGGTGGTAAATTGCTTTGGCATGTTATTTAACTTCTTTGCACCTGCAATTCCTCATAATAAAACCATGACAATAATAGTATCTACCTCACTGGGTATTTGTGAAGGTTAAATGAGAAAATCTATAAATAGTTCTTAGCACAGTGCTTGGCACCCAGCAGGTGTTCAGTAAATGTTCTTAGTATTATTGGTGTTAGAATTGTCACGATTCTTGGAAGATGTGTGACTTTTTTTTTTCTTGGACTGTTGAAAGGCTTTTGAAAATAAGTCTTAAATCAGAAGTATGATAAAACTCAGTACCAAACCTTTACATCAACAGCAAGATGAGACTTCAGAGCAATAAATATATTGACTATCTGGAATTTATCAGCTGGAATATATCTTATTAAGGTAGTTTCAAACATGCACAAGATAGTGGCAGCATTCTTAAAATCTATCTTCTTACCTTCCTTTCCATGCTTCAGGGGGAAAAAAAGACTCCCTGCAATGAAAGCTTCATGGAAATGTATGGTTTCCCCATCAGTCACTGTTTGCAGAGTCATGCCTGGTTCACTCTCATGGGAGTTGACAAACACAAAGATGGCATGTGCACATTAAAATGACACAAACAAGCACCTGTGTGCTCACTCTTTGGAATTCTAATTTTATCTCTTCCATGTGTTGTTTGTCTCTCTCTCTCTGAGCCTTTGAGAAGTAAAAGGGGATTTTCTTAGAAGGTTCATATGTCTGTGCTATTCATGCTGGTGTCATTACACTATTAAAATGAGGAGTCTGAATTGTTAGTGTGAAATAGGACATGGATAGGGTTTCCTTTTCCTACTCTTCAACTTGCTACTAATGGAACAAGTTTCAACCCTTCAATTTAATTTAATTCTAGGAGCATTTATAGAGTGTCTATGATGTGTGGGGCCTTGATCTTGTACACATGTTTCAGATCATCAAGGAGCTTCCTATACAATGTGGCAGGCAAGATTTTAAACTCATGAAACAATACAGGATACTAGGCAGCTTATGGTTAACACCAGTATCTCAAAAACATAAGTATTATCAGATATCAGTGAAAAACTGATCAGAGAAATGGTTTGGGAAAATATCACAGAAAAATGATGAGGTATAAATTCAATTTTCTCTTTGCAACGGTGGGACAGTTATCCATTAATTCAATACATATTATTGAATGGTCATTGGTTGCCAAAAAGGTCTTAATGCAAAAATGGGAAACACCTTCCCTAAACTGAAGGAAATTTAGAACCTAGCTATGTAGAAAAGTGTACATGAAAATAACTACACTGAAGGACAAAATGTAAAATTTGCTATGAGGTGGTTGAGTGTTAAGATATAAATAATTCCATACCTATGTATCATAAAAGCCCAGAAAAAATACACATCAAACTACTAATTGGGGAATATTCACTTTTTACTCTACGTACTAAGTTGTCTAACAACTTTTCCAAAGATCATATATTAATAGTTTAATATGGATTATTTTCATAAGATAATACAAAAACGTTTTGGGAAAAAATTAAAAATTCTGATTTTGGGGATTCGGGGAGGTTCCATATGGAAGAGGTTTTTGAGTTTTGTCCTATAAATGGCTGAAGTCATAACAGTGATCAACACTTCTAGAGTACATTTTTTTGTACTAAACTCTATACAAGATTATTTACAAATATACAAGCCTCTAAATAACTTCACTAAGCTATTTTGTCCTTATTTTTAGAGCTCAGGAATCTGAGACTTAAGGAGTTCACACATTCAATGAGAAAGCTAAAGTGTAAACTCAGATAATGTAGCTTTAGAATCTATGTACATAAGTCAATGTTAAATAACTATAAGTGGAAATGGAGAGCAGAAATGTCTAGCTGCAGAGAATAGAATTAACTAAAGATAAGTATAATGGCAAGATACATGTAGTGAATACTGAGCATCTTTATGTATGAATCATTTTCATACTGAGAACTTTTCCTAATACGGAATAGTTATTCCAGAAAAGGATATCTTAAGGTTCTTGATAAATTACAATTGTTTGTAACTAGCCACTCTGCTGCTAATATTTTACCCTTCTAAAATGTCTAACACCAAATAAATATCCTTACAGCAGTTACTCTCTCAGTTAAATACACCAATTAATCCCTATAACAGAATCATTTCCAAACTCTTTAATATGTGAATCAAACCTCTATACTATCTGAGCTCAGCTGATACGGGAAGTTCATGATTTATTTTTTAAGTCACATTAATTAAGGGTTATCTTTAGTTCCTAGTTGAAGAAGAACAGAAGACCAGTATCAGAACTCTATCTTGTACACAATAACCAAACAGTAACCAGTTGAGGTTTTCTATGATGAGTGGAAAATTATGTTTTCAAACCAAAATTGGTTACTTATATTTCCAAAGACAGAGATCAAAATGGCAGACACATCATTCAAAAGTTGTACTTACCATAAGAAAAGAGGTTGAAAGTCAAACTATTCCCAAGAATCTCTACAACCAGCTACAAAGTCAATGGCAATTTTTTCCTCAGTAACAAGTTCTCTTATATTCCCATATCAAAAGATATTGCTGAGCCGGGCGTGGTGGCGCACGCTTGTAATCCCAGCATTCTGGAGGCTGAGACCGGAGGATCTGAGTTCACGGCCAGCCTCAGCTTCCTAGTGAGGCACTCCGCAACTTAGTGGGACTCGGTTTCAAAATAAAGAATAAAAAATAGGGCTGGGGGTATAGCTTGGAGGTAGAATGCCCCTGAGTTCAATCCCCAGTACCAAAAAAAAAAAAAAAAAAAAAAAAAAAAGATATTGCTGGATAACTCATAATGTCAGAAGTTTACAATGTGGACATGAAGTTCTTTCATATATACATAAGATACCTGGCAAAACAAAACTATGGATGAACTTAAAATCAGTTAACACCTGGACTATGTAAGCAAGAAGTGCTTGATTGAATTTAAAATTTTTATCAAGAAAACATTTGTTTACTTTTTTTCTATAGTACTGGGGACTGAACACAAGAACATTCTATCTCTGAGCTACACCCCCAGCTCTATTTTATTTTTCATTTTGAAACAGGGTCTCACTGAATTAAGAAGGGCCTCACTAAGTTGCTGAGGCTGGCCATGAACCTGAGATCCTCCTGTCTCAGTCTCCCAAGTACTGGGATTACATATGCATGCCACCATGCCTGGCTTGTTTATTTGGTTTTTCCCATTATTAGTTGTTTGGAGGAAGTTTCATGGTGTAAGCTGAAAAAAATTGCACTTCAGATAACAGTGATTAAATACTATCTGAATGGGCAGCAAGGGATAGTTTGGCTCTATAAATAAAAGGTGTTGTACCTGAATATAAGTCCATACACTGGCTTTTTACAGAGAACAGGTAGTCGCTAGCATATGACTCAGACACTTGATTCAATGTTGAATGAAATTCAATGAAAATTATTAATACACTCAAGTCATGAATTAAAAAATTAAATGGGCAAGAAGCTTAAGATTCCTTTTCCACATAAGCATTCTATTCCATGAAAGACAGGGTGCTCATAGTAACTTCTTGGATGAAAACTGGAATAGGAACATGTGTGCATGGTGCTAATCTTGAATGGTGTATAGCAGTGATAGACAAGTATCTTAATGGGTTGAATCCATTACCTAAGAATTAACTTTTCACAGTTTTTAATGCTGTGTGTAAAAATATCAGAATTTCTGACTCAAATGGCTCAATCTTTGTGCCTGACTCTTTCCAACCTTTGATGGTTTTCTTTACCCAGGAAAGGAAAAGAAAAAATCTATGAGTATATCATGAAATATATTTTCAAAAACTCCAAAGTCCAATACAGATCATGGAAAACTACTTTACAGAAACTGATACTATTGAAGAGTGAATTTGGATCCATTCACTGCCATTTCCCAAGTTGAGTCATTCAACATTCAAATGTCCTACTTTTGAGCATAATATACTTATTGACACAACATATGATGGAAATTCAAAGTCGTCTTTGGTGATAAATCATTCCATAATTTCTCATCTAAATACCAAGAACTATCTTGCTGCCATTTCCAAGGATCTATAATTTTGCATTCAAATTTTTTAATAAGTATGAAGGAGAAGGAAAAGATAAGCCACCTGGATGTGGAATCTGGCCTAAATATCGAGCAATCTGATATTGACATAAAGCTATTCTTATTCTCATTAATTTTAAAATGTTTTTTTAATTTTTAAAACACAATGATTTTTGTATTTGTTTGACATCAGTAATCTATTCCATAAGTGGCTTCCAGATGACAAACTTGTAAAAACTGTTCTTCATAGAATGCTGTCTTACTAAGGCTTATTTCTGTGCTTCAAATTACACAATGCCTATACTTTCTGTCCACAACTTTAAAATTGCTTTGTAAGTGGCTTGCTCAGCACTGCCCAGGCTCAAGTGGGAACTCTGCCTTTCCCTGAGTAAATGCTGCCAAGCAGTGGTAATATCACTATAACATTAAATCAACAATCCTGAAATGTTGGCGATTTTCTTTACTTAAAAACCATGTCTTTTCTGGTTATATCATCCTTTTCTTTGGAAGCCAGAGTCTAGTAGCAGTTCCTCATCTATAGAGAAACAAAAAATAAAGAGAGAAGGTGCAAAGTGCCCAATTTCCTCAGCAAGGAAGGTCTGTTATGAGGAACCAGACGTGTGCGCTGTCCTTCTGGTTGCTATGACAGCAACTGCTCCATCTGAGGATGCCCATGCTCGGGCTCCATCTTTGGCTTCCCAAAGACCAATATGGGTCTTTGGTGGTAGCAAGCTTATGAGACTCTATTAGTAATCTAAGAGTGAGACTTTGTTATATACAAAAAAAGAAAGCGATAAAGAGAGAGAGAGAGAGTCAGAGAGAGGGAGGGAGAGAGGGAAGAAGGAAGGAAGGAAGGAAGGAAGGAAGGAAGGAAGGAAGGAAGGAAGGAAGGAAGGAAGGAAGGAAGGAAAGAAGGAACATATTATATCCTGGCTTGCTGGGTATATTGCTGAGTATGTAAGGAAGATTCTAGAATATGTAAAATTATCAGAATACATTGATTCCATTTTCCTTCTGAGCCTTTCAACTTATTTCCCAAGAGAGTTAAATTACAATCTAGAAAAATGTTAGAGCTGTAAGGGACTTGAGGAATCTTCATTGTACAGATGAGAAGACTAAAGCCAAAAAAGGTTATGTCGCTAACAAAGTCAAACTAGAGCTAATTTCTGGACCCAAGTAAGATTGAGAGCAGACCACTATATTGTCTTCGGCCTTTAATTTTTATTTCTTAGTTTCCTTATGAGGCAGAGGCATCTCCCTATCCACTCATCCCACTCCCAAAACTTCATAATGAGCTTCATTAGGAAATTGCCTTACATTAGAGAGATATAGAATGCATTAGCAAGGAGTTTGTCAGTCCCTCTCCAGAGCACTTAAGGAAAGAGAAGGAGCTCTTTATTAGGAGAATAGTTTAAGGGCAGTCTTTACTGGAGGCAAAAGCATAGAGTAGTCATCTTCTGACATTCCTTTCATATCCTAAGTTTCTCCTATTCTGCTCTTTCTCTAAGAAAAATAAGGCATCAAGAAGCCTCCTAGCAAATCGACATCAAAATGAGAATTACATCTTAGATAAGAGGCAGAACTAATCTTTGATTTGATCCTACTAAGCCATGTGCTCAGTTTCGGGTTGGGCTGAGTCCAATGTAGACAGAGGTTAAACAAATTAGAGCACACATTGATGGTGGGAGCAGGGCTTTCAGAGTTATTTGAAGATTATGTCTACCCAGCCAGCTCAGGCTTGCAGCAAGTAAGTAAACTTAGATTAACCCTAGATTAATCCAAAGACAAAAGAACCTTCAGCCAAGGGACTAAGATAGGGCTGAGGGGGAGGGCGAAAAAAAAATATGCGATGTCCTAATCACTAGGAAAGAGCAGGCTGTCCGGGCCAAGTCTGCCCTGATCTATAATGAGATCAATTGCACTGGAGCTCTTTGGGCCCTGGCAGCAGGACAGGGACAGCAGGGCAGCACTGAGGAATGATTACCTCATTGAAGAGCACAGCCAAGGCTACCAACCTCTCTCTCTCTAGCCCTCCCTTCCTGAGCCCACCTTCCCTTTCTCAGCCACTGCTGGGTTGCCAGTTGCCCACTGAAGTATAGCTAGTCTGCAAGGAAATATATCAATACATTGCACCTACAGTCTCTTATAATCAGCTATCCAAGTGTCTTCCTGTTCAAATCCACCTTAAATTTCAAATGAATGGAAATTAACCGGCTGCTTTCAAATGGTTAGTCTTCTTTTTTCTTAAAGATTACTTCTATAAATCCTATTTAGAGGAAACTTTTACTCATCCCTCATCCCTTTTCAACATGGAATGTGTCCATTGAAGGTGGTAATATGGCTCTTTGTTCAGCCATTCCATAGCCACCAGGGACTTAAATTATGGCTTAAGTCCAGGTCACTAGAATCCTCCCCAAAAGAAAAGCAAGGGTGTCTTTCTTTGCCCCCACTCCCTCTCCTTCTTTCCTGCTTAGGCAACATAGGAAAACAAAGTGGATAACGTCTTTGTGAGCTATTTCAATTAGTATTCACACCAAAGTGGAATTGGTATGGACTGAAAGTCAGAGAAAGAATACAGATAAGATCTGAGTCAGATAGAGGCTAGGAAAGCAGAACATCACTATTAGCAGGAAATAAAAAATGTTGAAGAGAAAGGTTTATACTGACATTTTAAAAAAAAGACATAGAAGGCTTCTTGGACATCAGATAACTCTTACAAAATATTTTGATGGATTAAGTGCAAAAAGTGAATCAAACATATGGATTAAATTTTCATTAAAATACAGATGTGTCTTTTTGTGTTGTTATTAAATTAAGTAAAAGGTTTGGCAAAGTAGATTTGGTTTCAGCCAGTCCCAGGACAATTGACAAATAGTTTTAAGATATTCAGTGAACTGAACACAAAGCCAGTTTTACCCATCCCTAGAGTTTGGAAAAATAAAATTTGTCCCATCCAGGTCTGATTCAGTGTCAAATATATTTATGGAGAAGTAAGTTTCTGAAACACCAAAATTGCCTACGTGCCTTGGGACAGCAGACAAAATGCCTATTAGTTACTGAGTAACTCAGCCTGCCCAGCACCATAAAAGGCAGCAATCCATGACCTGAGAAAAGGTGAGAAGTTCCTCTCCTCCTCCACCAAGATATTAAGAACTGAACCAAAGCCAGTGTGTTCTGTGTTTGCAACTATACTGTCTAGCTCAGAAAATTAACATGAGGCAGCAAATGAATAGGAAAGGCTCATTTGAGAGAAAGGTGATCAGCATAGTTGGATGGCTGACAAGGAGCTTTTATCATCTGCATTGACCAGAAGAATTTTAAAAAGCAAAGGACAATAAGTGTATTGATGAAAGGTGAGGTCACAATGTTTGGATTTTTTTCCAGGCACCAATAATTTCATTTAGCTTTTTTGAAAAAGAAAAAAAAAAATCCCAGAGGAATACATGGAAAATTTTGGCATTCTAATGCCAGTCCATTTGAATATCTTTCCATCAACCCAGGGGTTACTGGAAGTTTTTTTTAATCCATCTATCAGCAACCCATCTGAACAAGACTCTACGTGAAATTTCAAGTTTAGCAATCTTTTGTTCCTGTGTATGGCCATTATGAAACTCCATTCGACCCATAGTAAAACTCCAGCTTCCTGCCAGTGTTTTGGGGGAAAGAGAGTGATCTGAAGAGCCAAGTTTTCTGAGTAAGTAAATTTTAAGTCAAACTACCAGTATCAAAACACTGGAGGTTTATATTTAAACCACTTTGAGTAGAAATATGTGTAAACCCATGATCCACTCCTCTGTATTCTTAAATAAAGAACCATGTTGTATTGCAAGAATACTCTAACGATGGTGGAAGTGAATGGGGCTATTTGCTTCTAAACTACAGGATCTTTTTCAATATTTGTATCTTCTCTGTATAGTGTATAAGTCAAGAAAGCAAATCAATTCTAGGTAATTAAAGTAAGGAGAGATTTAATATAGGGATTTATTTAGTAACAGACCATCACTGCAAAGTCTGGGTATCAGGAAGATCAGGAGTATCACCATGAGCATGCAGCACCTCAGGAAACGCAGGTTTCATAAGACACTACTGCCCATGATGTTGGCATAGGAGTAGGTGATTCTCAGCTATAGCCAGAAAATAGTCTATCCTTCTTTTCCACACTCTACAACCAATGCGAATATCTCTCTCAGCTAAACCAAAACTTGAACCTTTCTAATAAAAGGAAATGTAGTTTCTAGACTTCCATTCCTGGCCTACAGGTAAAAGTTTGGAAGAGAGAAATCTATATTGAATTCCAACAGACATTATTGGCACATATGGGCCTCCTGATTTTCTCTGGTGCTGAATTCTCTACCATTTATTTAGTGGATTGGCCTCAGTCATTCCACTCCACTTCTTTCCATCTTTTACTTTTATGATATGGCAATAGGCAGAAAACATAATACCTAACTTATTAAAAATAAATTCTTCTAAATGAGGATCTTGAGACCTTAAATGGTAGGCAGTAGGTGAGTCCAGCTCTACCAATGACTAGCCATGTTACATTAATATTTCTGACCATAGATTTTCTCACCTGAAAAATGAGAATTTCACACCTACCTTTCCCAAAGATGCTGCAAGTATCACATGGCTTATATATGTGAACATTATTTATAATCTGTAGGGTATGATAACATTTGATTCACTCTCTCATTCATTCAATGTATTTACTTTGTATTTACTTAGTCTAAATCATTGAATTACACAATTCAGGGGTATAATATAAACAGATAACATTCCCTGTGCCCTAGGAATTCATCACTTAGCAGCAGAATAAAATACGTAAGTAAAAACCAAAACAGAAAACAGAAAGCTATAAGAGCTATAGGAAAGTACAAAGGATGACAGTAGTTTAGAAAGGAACAATTTTTTTCCATCTGGAAGAATTAGGAAGGTTTCCTGTGATACAAATCTCTCGCTATTCTTCTCATTCCTGTACTCCCACTTCCATGGTATCACAATGTTCAGTAGATGTCCTTGCCTTAATTCCATCAACTGTCTACCTAATTCCTTTTCCTCCATCCCCACTGTAACTGTTTTGTTCAGGGTCTTATTACTGTTTGCCAGCACCACTATAATACCTTCCTCACTCATCTAACTGTCCCCAAGTCTGCCCTCCCCTACACACCCTACTCAACCTACAACCAGAGATAATGTCCATCTATCCTCTGCACTGCTCTCAGAAAAATCTATATCAAACACAAACCTAGTCACATAATAATTGCAAACCCTAATTTCAGCACAAAGTTGTAAAGCCTTCCACAACATAGACCAAGCTTCCCTGTCTGACCTCGTCTACATGGGATGAGCCTTTGTGTGGGAACTTCATGACACCAGTGGGTAGTTTTCAAGACAGCTTATATTTTTCTTTCTTAGACCATGGCAACATTAAGAGTAATATAATTTGAAGGATTAGGATGAAGAGATTGGTGGCCTGAGGAACAAGGAGCTGGCTGAAAGTAAAAGAGAAAAAAAGTATAAGCAAGAAGGAAGAGAGGTGAAATCTGCAGCTGATGCCATATGTCTCATGTGATACTGAATGTGGAAGTGAGGCTACAAGCAGACTGGGTCCACTAAGGAGAGGGGCTCCATGCTGTGCTGAGCAGACAAGGCTCTTCTTGATGTAGAGGGAAGAAGCCAGGCACAGAATCCTTTTATGGAACAGGAATTGAGTTTAGGAGGAGGCCTTACTGACCATGAGAAACTTCACTACACACTTCACTATACACATGCTTTCCTAGTCTCCAAATGTTCTCTCATGGGATATGGTTGTCACAATTATTATGATGATGATCTAACATTTACATAGCACTTTATAGTCTCCCAAATGCTGCCACAAATACCTCATTTGTGTATCAAATTCTGGACCCTCCAAATCAAAGCGCAGAGTTTTGAAAGGGTTCCCAGGCTACTTCCTTGGCTAACTAAAATCCTTATCGAATGCCATGTTTTTATGGAAACTTTTAATTCTCTATTAACTCTTGGCAAACAAATGTGTTTAGTTGGGTTTTAAAGTTAACATGGTAACATAGTAGAGTCACAAACATACTTAAATGAATAAATAAACACACATCCTTGTGGTGAGAACTCAGATCCTCTCTTTAAGAAAATCAACTAGTGGAGTAAAGAGGATTAAAGAAAGGGAGTGTTAAGAAGACACAAGGCAGATCTCAATTTCTGACTTGCCTGTTTGTTGTCTTTCAGTATCAGACTGGCCTCGGTATGCTCCTGAGTCTAGGGGAGAAGGTAAGAAAGAGATGTGCCTGGAGTGGGGAGCAGGTCCTTTTATAATTAATGGATTAATTTGCCTTTCCTGAACATTTTGCTTGGGGATTTAAAGGCCCACGGTTTAATCTTGTTGCATTGAACTAGTAACTGGTTTATGTCAAGGATATTAAAAATTAACTTTTTTACAAATCCTTTCTCCTTCCTGACTCAAACACCAAGGTCCTGTCAATATCAACCTGGAGAAACTGACCTAGACAAAATGTGTTTTAAGTTCCCAAACTGAAAGGGTAATATATTCTAAACACTTTGCAAATTCATTATCCCCTCCTTTTTTTTCTCTTTCAAAGTTCTTTTCTGAAACAACTAGACCTTCGTATTCTGAAGGCTCTGGCAGGACCCATAAGACTTGATGCAATTCAGAACACAGTACAAGCATTTTCAGGGGCAAAATGAAAATCAGAAGTACTTTCCTTTGGGACATCTGGTCACCTGGTCTTATGACTTCTTCATAAGAGCAGTATAGTCCCCAAATGTCTTAATGTTCTTTCAGAGAACATTGAGAAACTCTTCCTTTATATCATACCATTATAGACAAGGAGGGAATATTTCATGACTTCAGGCTTCTTCATGAAAAACTAGGTCTGTTACAATGGCATTACTCTGGCACTCTCTTGTATTACTGAAAGCTCTCTAATTAGGGGAAGGATGAAAAATAACACTGTGACACGCTCCATATCTGCTTTAATATTTTTTTTCTTCTGGTTGCTGTAACAACTTATCACAAAGTTGGTGGCTTAAAACAATGCACATTTACTCTCTTGGAGCTCTAGAGGTCAGAAGTCTGAAATGGTATCACTGGGTTAAAGTCACAGTGTCAGTTGGGTCATTTTTCCTCTGAAGGCTCTAGAGGAGAATGTGTCTCCTTGGCTTTTTCACCTACTAGACCTGAATTTCTTGCATTCCTTGGCTTACGGCCCCTGTTTCCAACTTCAAAGCCAACATATGGCATCTTCCTCCAGTGGCCACTTTGCTGCTGCTTCTAGCTCAGGTTCCCTCTGCCTCCCTCTTATAAGAACACCTGTCACTGTTTGGAGTCTACCCAGATAATCAGGACAATCTTGCTATCTCAGGATCCTTAACTGAATCATTGTTGCGTCGCACGCAATAAGGGGTAGACCAAGCGGACCAGCCGCCTTCGTATGCCAGGGGCGGAGCAAAAAGGAGAGTGTCAACGGCCAGGCCCCACCACCCTGGGGAGTCGAGATAACCCCCTGAAAAACCAAGCTGGGAGTCTAGTCAGCAACCAGGCACGGCAGGATCTCAGCTTTATTCGAACAAACAATAGTATATATGGGAAGGTCAGATAAGGAGGTGAAGCTGGGGCGGGAGCTAATGGGGGAGGCAGGCCATTTCTTGACCCACCCACCGGTTTTCCTAGGGTAGAGGGGTCATATTTGACCAAAAAAGGTCAGAGCCTGTGAGTGCCAAATGCCACATGACATGGGCTGCCCCTACAAATCATAGCCACAAAGTTTCTTTTGCCATAAAAGATAGCATCCAGTTAAGATCTGGATATCTTCTGGGGTCCAATATTTAGCCTATCACAGTTTTACTTTTAATTCTCACAACTGTACCAGTATGTGGACATTGTTATTTCTACTCTGCAGATAAAGCTACTGAGGCAAAGTCAGATTAAGCAATGTATCATTGTTACAGATAATCAGTGGTAGAGACAAAGTTCAAAACCAGTTCTTCTAGGTTTATGAACAAAATAAAGGAAAATCAGGGATACAAAGAAATACTGATGACAACTTTTCAAAAATTTTTTTTTCAAATTCCCTTCTACCTTCTCCTATACAGCAGGGACAGACCAATAGCTATATCTACCTGGCACTGGCAAAATAAAGAAAAAAATCTTCATTTTCAGACTTGGGTTCAGAAAGAAACAGTTGCTAACAATTGGCTTTAACTGGATTCCATAATAATATATATAAATCTCTTTTATGATCATCTCACTTCCTATTGTATTACAAGAGAAATGTTTTAGTCTTTTCTATGTGTCAGGCAATGTTCTATGTATGTAATATTAAAGAATTTGGGTAAATTTTTCCAGAACAGTATTCAACACCAGTTATCTTTAACCAGTAAGAACTACTATATACTACTTATAGACTAATGCTATATATATACAAATATATATACATATATGATATATATGAGGATATAGTATATCTTATATATATAGCATTAGCTAACTATCCTCTTTCTAGTTTATAAATTCTATAAAAGGAAGCTTTATTTTGATTTCTCCTTTTTTTTCCACATCACTTAGTATAGTTTATAATATATAAGGCCACTGGGTACTAAATAAATGTGTATTGATTACCATTATATTTCTATTTTTCTCATATATTTACTCATATATTCTTTTATAACCTTACTACGCAAAGCATAATCCCAAAACAAATAGCAAAGACATTATTTGGAGCCCTTCAAGAAATGCAGAATCCCAGGTCCCACCGGACCTATTAGAACAGAATGTGCATCTTAGTAAATTTCCCACATGATTCACATGCACATTCAGGTTTGAAAAGCACTCCCTAAAGCACATAGTTAGGTTGAACAAACTTAATCCACTCTATCCACAGGATACTCTCATCTGTTTACATACTTAAATACCTTGGCTCTGGCCTCTTTAAGTTCATTCCAGGTCTGATGGTCAATGATTTGGCCAGTTCCACAAAAGCTGTTCCTTTTATAAGCACTTGTTTGTATGTGAGAAGAGCAGTGTCACTCAAGGGAAGCATTGGAGGTTGGCTAGTACACTTTTATTTTATTTTCTTCAAAGCCTCAACAGCAAGCACACAAAAATCCCCTATCCCCCAAACACACAGAGAGATTCAGCTTTAGAAAACTGTGCTGTGGGCGAGCCGAGAGGCAGCAACTTGGGTGGGCAAGGACTTTCAGCCTCTCCCCAGCACAGGGAAGAGTGCTGCTTGTCACAGGGAAATAAAATAAAGCCCCTAAAGTAGCTCACATGTGTCGACCATCAGAGTTTTATAACATGTTTCATCTCTCTATTCTCACCTCCAGACCCTGTGGCACCTGGTTATGGAAACTTGTGGACAAAGGAAGCTTGGCATTGAATTCATTCAAGGCAATGCTTTCTAGAGAAACTCAAGGTAGTTTGTGATCTCAAGAGCACAGCATCTTTTTTCAGACTAAGAGCTGGTAAGACCTAAGACTATAAGAATAATGAAAAGAAAGGACTCACTCAGCAAGAGGGAGATGGGATTATGGTAGAACCCCACTCCTGAAGTAGGATATCAGCCTGGCTCCTAAAGTGGAATAGGAAAATTGAACTGTAAGAAAACAAACAACTTCCAGAGGCTCTGACCTACCTCTCCTTCACCACTCAACAGAATGAGACTAGGGGTTGATTGTACTAGACTTTTTCTTAAGGTTTAATCTCTACCTACATAAAAGAATATTGGTGGGGAATTGCTCTAATTAACATGGTACCCTCAACCTATAAACAGAAGAGGTTGATATACCACCATAGATAGGGAGGGCATTTTTGACAATTTTAAACTTTAAACTTCTGTTGTTATTAACAATTCCAATCATGATTTTTTGTTTTTGTTCTTTTGTTGCTTTGTTGTTTTTGGTATTGAGGACTGAATCCAGGGACATTCTACCTCCAAGCTACACTCCAGCCCTTTTTACTTTTATTTTTGAAATAGGATCTTGCTAAGCTGCTGAAGTTGGCCTCAAACCTGTGATCCTCATGTCTCAGCCTTCCAAATACTGGGATTACAAGTTTGTGCCACCATGCCTGGCTTCCAATCACATTTAACTGAGGACTTTAGCTTTTGATCAAGATGGAGTAACAGGGACCAAATTTACCATTCCTCTAAAAAGAACCCCAAACTAGACACGATGTAGGAAATGACTGTTTTCAAGACATAGGGCATAAGGCAACAAAGGACAGTGATATTTGAAAAAACAAAGTGATCCCTACCATCACCCGCTCACTTCCTGGAAAGAGTATTCACAGGGAACCCAGGCAGAGGCTGGCAGTCTCCAGAGCTAGGAGCTCTGGGTAGCTACACCTCAGAGCAGAGTACCATAAAGGAGAGAGCTGCAGAGAAAGACCTGCAGCCATAATCAGCAGGAATCATCATCAGCGGATTACTGGTCAACCAGGACATGTGA
>PVLC010032961.1:0-17839 GCA_004027655.1 Graphiurus murinus | reverse complement strand
GTACTGGGGGTTGAACTCAGGGGCATTCTACCCCCAAGCTATACCCCCAGCCCTATTTTTTATTCTTTATTTTGAAACCGAGTCTCACTAAGTCGCAGAGTGCCTCACTATGTAGCTGAGGCTGGCCGCGAACCCGGATCCTCCGGTCTCAGCCTCCCGAATGCTGGGATTACAAGCGTGCGCCACCACGCCCGGCTACCTCACAATCTCTTTCTATTTGTTTGAGCCATGTGAAACTTCCAGTGTTCTTGCCTCTCTCTCTCTCTCTCTCTCTCTCTCTCTCTCTCTCTCTCTCTCTCTCTCTCTCTCCCCACTTCCTTTTCCCCTAATATTTCATCCACTTATTCTTTTCCATATTTCCCTTCCTTGTTGCTCTTGCTCTTTTTCTTCTCTCTCTAACTCACCATCATACACACAGGAATAGATAGTCCTTGTATAATACATGTTTTAGGCCAGCCTCAGGAACATAGCAAGACTCTGTTTCAAAATAAAAAAATAAAAAAAGTCTGGAGGTATATCTCAGAGATAGAATGCCCCTGAGTCCAATTCCCAGTAACAAAAAGAAAAAAAAAATAAATAAAACCAAGAAAAAAACAAGCTAGAATTATTTAGCTCTCCTGACCTAACCAAAAAACTTAAAGCATAATGAAATAGTCCAGGAAATGATTCTATGAGCTAAGCAAATATACAATGATGAATGTTTATTCATTTCTCAGTTACTTAAGAATAGTCCAATTTGAGAACTATTATTAGGTAAATTAGATGATTTTTTTAGGCTTCCTGAAGAGCTTAAATTTGAGGACAAAATCACAGAGTTCAGTGGGCCAATGACTCACAAAGGCAGATGCAGAAGACAAAGGCTTTAAAATTCCAACTGTGTTGAAAACTGGTAGCTGACACATTGTACACTATTTGCACAATATTCAACAAATTTTAAAATTGGCTGCCAAAGTTTAAGTGTGAGAAGTAATCACATAAATTCCAGATAACTAGCTTATTTTGAAAAGAAAAACAAAACCAAAGACTATAAACAAAACAAAACAAAAACAATCCAACAACTAGTTTTCTCGACTTTAGAGAGAAAACTGCTGGCTGTAGTTAATTTAGATTACAAACAAGAATACAAATATACCATTCTGATGGTAGTATCCCCAATCCTGCTTCAGTCATCCTCCCTGCTGGCCCCTGTATTTGAACTTAGGACCCCTGGTTAACATGTATTGTGTAATTCATTTAATCCTAAGGCATATAATTAAAAGACCTTGGCTCTGAATACTGCCTCATGATTGTACTTCTTATGAATATGTTTAGGAGTTCTGGTTTTATTTTATTTTATTTTTTGCAGTACAGGGCATTGAACCCAGGGACATTCTGCCTCTGAGCTACACCCCTGGTGTGGAGAATCTAAGTAGCTGAGGCTGACCACGAACCTGCAATCCATGCCCGACCCATTTTTATTTTTATTTTGAAACAGGGTCTCACTAGGTTAATGAGAGTTTTACTACTTGCTGAGGTTGGCCTGGAACCTGCCATCCTCCTGTCTCAGCCTCCCAAGTACTGGGATTACAAACATGTATCTCCAAGTCTGGCTGAATTCTGGTTTCATAAGGAACAGATTGGGGAAGGGGTCAAATGAGAAATGTGTGCAAATATGTTGTTAACAGTTTGTACCTAACAAAGTTGTATGCTTACAATGCACAAATTTCTACAATTAAAAAAAAAAAAAAAAAAAAAAAGAAAAAGAAATGAAGCCTGACCTGGTGGCACAGGCCTATAATCCCAGTACTTGGGAGGCTGAGACAGAGTTAAGAGTTTGAGGCCAGGTTCCAGCTACTTAGCGAGGCCCTCAGCAACTTATTGAGACCGTGTTTCAAAACAAAAAATAAAATAGGGCTGGGAGTATATCTCACAGGTAGAATCTCTTGGATTCAATCCCTAGCACAAAAAAACAAAAATCTTGACATTTTTATTGCATCTTAATTTCTAAGGACCAAGGTGATACTTATAGGTTACTAAAGTCTCAGGAGTACTATCTAAAGCTTTCAATGGGTATAATTAGAACAAAACAAACAAAAATGGATACAACTTAGGTTCACATTATAAGTATGATAGAATTTTGCATCATTTTGGTTCTTTTGGAAACAACTTTAATTTCATATGATAACCTAATTCATTTTCTTCAGATGTACTGTTGCGGATCCAGAAGTTCATGCAATGCTACAAGCTAACCATTTTCCTAAAAAAATGGCAGGAGACAGCAAGACTGAAAGTCAAACAGAGAGAAAATGAATTGGTAACTTAATTTTTTTAAAGAATCTGGGTCAGTTATAGTCATGTTGCCTCAGATAATAATACCATATGTAGAAAATATTAAAGTCCTGCATATTGTATACTTTCGGTGGTATTCTTTTTCTTTTAATACCTTAGTAATTTAAATTTCACTTCAGTTACCCCAAATATTTCCTAAGAACTTCTATTGTTTCATTTGAACTATAAACTTCAGAGAGAGCTCAAGATGGCGAATGAGTGAAACACCTCTCCTCAGGCACTGTAGAGCTCAAATCAAAACTGCCATAAAAGCAGCTTCCTGATGGAAGAAAAAAAAGCAGTTAAAAAGTGAGCAAAGTAATGAAAATTGAAGCGCAACTGAACATAACCCAGAAAGCAGTCCAGGGAGAGAGAAGGAGCCCCTGAGCACAGCAGCGAAAGTCACCATTGAGCCAGCCACCCAGAGCAGAGTCTACTAGCACCTAGACATCTAACAACCTCCTGCATACCCAGTGACCAGATGTGGAGTCAGCGACTCCAGAACTCCACACCCTAATCAGGCGGCATATCCCTGCATGATCAGGTGGCATATCCTTGCATGATCAACAGTGACTGGATCATCTGGAATGACCAGCTTAAGCTTGTGATGGGACTCCTCAACCCACTTCTCCCTCCAGAGCCATAGGAGTACTCACTTGTGCTGTAGAGCTTGAATCAAAACTGCCACAAAAGCAGCTTCTTGGTGGAAGAAAAAAGCAGCAAAAAAAAAAAAGTGAACAAAGTAATGAAAATTGAAACACAGCTGAACGGAACCCAGAAAGCGGTCCAGTGAGAGTGAAGAAGCCTACTTATGCGGCAGTGGCACATGCCGCTGAGCGGCGGCCACCATTGAGGCAGCTGCCCAGAGCGGGGTCTACTAACACTGAGACATTTAATGACCTGCTGCATACCCAGTGACTAGATGTAGAGAAAGTGACTCCAGAACTTCACACCCTAATCAGGTGGCACATCCCTGCATGATTGACAGTGACGAGAACACCTGGGACAACCAGCGTAAGCCTGAGGTGAGGACAACCCAGCTCACCAGTCCCTCCAGAACCAGAGCAGCACTCAATCGTAAGTTAAATGCCTGGCCAGGGCCCCTGTGGCAACCCACAGGCTCGGTTGCCTGCACTTCTAGCGATTGGATAGGAGCAGCAGTGCGGGAGGGAACCAGAGCGCACAGGGCATAGAGACCTTACAGGCCCCCTGGAAAATATCTGGCATTTAGACTACATACTTGCTACCAGCAAAGGGAGAGAGAGAGAGAGAGAGAGAGAGAGAGAGAGAGAGAGAGAGAGAGATATGCAGATACGGCCTCAGACTTACACTGGGTCCAGATCCAGTGATGCCCGCTGCCTATATAGACAAGAGCAGCACAGGGACAGGCCCTGTGGAGAGCTCAGAGACACAGGCTTGCAGCGGGAGAGACACCAGCAAAATTCCATGCCTGCACTGACAGAACAAATAAGAATGCCTGAAACATGCTCGAAAATCTAATATAGTGAGTAGACATTTAAAAGCTGAAAATATCTACACAGATCCAAAAGGACTGCAGGGGGGGACTCAGCTCTGTATTTATATACTAGCAGGATTTATGTTTTTGTTTCTTTTTGTTTTTGTTTTTAAGTTTTTATTCTGCTTCTGTTTTGTATTGCTTTGTTTTATTTATGTTTGTTTGGATGATTGGTTGCTTTGTTATTTCTTGCTCAGTTGTTGGCTTTCTTCCTCGTCCCTTTTACAAGCTTCCCTCCCTCTCTCCTATCTATATTCTTCTCCTCAACACTTTTTTTCTCTTTTCTTTTTCCTGTCTCATATCAAGACCATTTTATACCACTACACCTAAATACTCTATATTGACTATCAAAATCTCCCCACATATCCACTATCCCTAATTTTTACCATATATCACCTTAACAAACTCAAACTCTTATTCCACGGGATTGTACCTTTTACTTTACCCTATTCTTGCATTCATCACTGAGACTTCTCTCTCCCCCCTCATTCAACCTTCACCACTGAACACAACCTGTCCTTGTATATACCAGCGGACACCTCTAAATCCCTACTGCAGAGATTGGACCAGAGAGGTGAACCACCAGAAAGGACTGCCAAACACCAAGGATAAACTCATCTCTGCTGATAGAAGGAATAGCTCAACACATCGAGGTCTAAAAATGCAGAAGCCACAAATTGTCCTACTCATGCCTCTGAGACAAATCCCCATAACAGAAGCAACAAACGGACCCTAGAAGTCAACACCTGAAACCCACCAATGTCAGCATTACAGTGGGCAGAAGAAGCCCTAGAGTAATTGTAACTCAGTATAAGATACTATTCGCAGAGAGAAAATAAAAATAAGAAACCTATAAATTGAGAGAAAGCTTGCAAAAGCAGCAAAGACCTAAACTTAAGAAGAACAAGGTAATCATGGGAAGGAAAAAATAGCAAGAAACAATGAGCTACCACAATAACAGAACTCACCAATACAGAATGGCAGAGATTACCAGAAGAACAATTCAGATCTTTAATAGTAGAAATGATACAAGATTTCTGAAAAGAATGCAGGGAGAACTGGAAAGAAATAAAGGAACAAAGAAACAAAGAATCTGACACCCTGAACAACAATCAAAGAGAAGCCTTGAAGGAAGTGAAGGACATGAAAAATGAAATAGTTGAAGTGAAGGCATCAATGCAAACTATAGACAGTAGATTAGACAACATGGAAAATAGAATATCACTCTTATAAGATGAACAATCCAAAAATGAATGTATAGTACATGATTTGGAAAAAAAAATTCAATAGCATGAATTGGACAGTGACAAGATCTGGGCCAATTTTAAAAGAACTAACCTAAGAATAATAGGCAGAGAAGAGGGTTTAGATGTTGAAACTAGATTTTTAACAAAGGAGCCAAAAACATACTCTGAAAAAAAGATAGCTTCTTCAACAAAGGGTGCTGGAAAAACTGGTTAACCATATGCAGGAAAATCAAAATAAACCCCACTTTCTCACCATGCACAAGAGTCAATTCAAGATGGATCAAAGACTTGGAAGTCAGGCCAGACACCTTGCAGTTACTTGAGGAGGGCATAGGTGCAACACTTCAACACACAGGCACAGGTAAAAACTTTCTCAACAAGATCCCAAAAGCACAAGCAACTCAAAGGAAGATCAATACATGGGATTGCATTAAACTGAAGAGCTTCTGTGCAGCAAAGGAAACTATCAAGAACCTCAACAGCCAGCTACTCTTCTTATAGAAGACTAATATCTAGAATATACAGAGAACTCAAGAAACCACAGCTAAGAAAACAAATAACCCAATCAAAACATGGACAAAGTATCTAAATAGACATTTCACAAAAGAAGAAATACAAATGGCCAATAAATGTATGAGGAAATGTTCAACATCATTAGCAATCAGAGAGATGCAAATCAAAACTACATTGAGATTTCACCTAACACCAATTAGAATGGCAATCATCAAAAACACAAACAACAAATGCTGGTGAGGGTGTGGAGAAGTGGGAACCCTAATACATTGCTGGTGGGATTGCAAATTAGTGCAACCACTTTGGAAAACAGTATGGAGGATCCTCAGATGAATGGGAATGAACCTACCATATGATCCAGCAATATCACTTCTGGGTATCTACCCAAAAGAATGGAAACCAAACTACCAGACCAATGCATGTGTATCTATGTTTATAGCTGCACAATTCACAATTGCCAAACTGTGGAACCAGCCACGATATCCATCAACAGATGAATGGATTACAAATCTATGGACTATGTACATATGGAATTTTACTCAGCCATAAAGAACAAAATCATGTCATTTTCAGGGAAATGTATGGAACAGGAAAAATATTAAGTGAGATTAGTCAGTCACAAAAAGTAAAAAATCATATGCTCTCCCTAATATGTGGAAGCTAGGAAGAAAATGTGTCATAAGAGGGACTCTAGACGAAGAAGGAGAAACCTTAGATGAGCAAAGAAGGTGACTTAATTGAAGTTTTTTTGGGCAGGGGAGGGAAACACCATAATGCACATGATGTACTTTCACAAACATATCAAAGTCAATCACTAAACTGAACTTGAAAAGGAGAGAGGGGGAGGGCGAGGGAGTGGGGTGGGAATTGGGGAAGGGTTAAGTGAGAAATGTGTCCATGTATGCCTTTACCAGCTTGTACCTAACAAAGATGTATGATTACAATGCTCCAATAAATAAATTTTAAAAAAACCCATAAACTTCAAGGAAAAGTCTTTTAGCATTTTATTTAAATTATTGGTGAAGAAACTAAGAATTTTGTTTAAACAAATATTTAGATGACCAGATAGATGTCTAAAGTGGAAGAGAAACTCTAATATGATTAAAGTAAAGAAATAAATGATGAAGACCAAAAAACTTACTCCTTAGCTGGGCATGGTCATGCACAGTTGTAATCCCAATACTTGGGAGACTGAGATAGAAGGATCCCAGGTTCACAGCCAGCCTCAGCTACTTAGTGAGGTCCTTCACAACTTAGTGAGACTCTGTTTCAAAATAAACAATAAAAAATAGGGCTGGGGGTATAGCTTGGAGGTAGAATGCCCCTGAGTTTAATCTCCAGTACCAAAAACAAAAAAATAAACAAACAAACAAAAAACACCAACTCCCCCAAAAAGAAACAAACAAAACATTTCTTTTCTAGATAAAGTTAAATTGCTACTTATTCCTTTTTAACACTAAATTTTATAAATCACAATTCAATATTAAATGATTTTTTCAATTACTCAATTGGTAAGCTTATAAAATCATTCTTAACTGGGTATCCCAGTTAAACAATTGAAATAGAAGCATTAAAACAATTGAAATAGAAGACTCAAGAAAACCCCTTCGAATCTTAAAATACTCTAGTTTGCTTAAGTAATCTGTATATCATTACTTAATGTTTTAGAATGTTTGAGTTAAAGGATCAGACATATAAACATGTTGGAATTTTTTGTAGCTATCTAGTAGGTAATATTTTATTAATATTCTTAGAAATACAAAGTCAGGATAAATAAGAAAGAGAAAAAGGATGAAATTAATCCCCCCTCCTTTGTGGTTGCCCCTTGGATGTCAGCATCAATGCCCCCACCCTCCCCAAACTGGTCCAGATGTTGAAATTGATGATACCATACATACAGGAAGAGAGTATGAGAAGATTTATTACTGACATCATACTTGAAATAGCACTAGAGTCCTAGGAGAGTGTTGAGAAGCATAGTGCGTAGTTCTTGCTGTCTAGACATGTATAACCCATGGGTGTTAGGCTGGTGTTCCTGCATGCTGACTACCTTTTCAACTTTGCCAGTTAAACAGTACTACTTTGGGTACCACTGTGTGTCTTCTCACTCAGTGCTTTTTACCACTTTGTGTACTAAGCTAGTGTTTTGGTCTTTGTCCTTGTAGGCTGTATCACTGATGCTCTAATGGTGAAATAGATAACTGTATATGACCAGCCAGCCCCTTTTACAGCTCCCTTAGGCTGAATATCCCCAAGAGTATGTAGTGTTCTATTAATCTTCCCAATACACTGAGCAGAATGTTTTGCACTGTAGTTGATGCATATAATGTATATTATGTACACAGTAATATAATATTAGCCTTAATATGTATGTGTATTAGATAGTTAATTTGACATTTGGAGGAAATCTTTTCTTCGAGTCATACAATTTCTTGGCCAATAGTGACTCTGCATTCACTTAGGTGGAGTGAGGATGGCAGGTCTGAACTGGGAGCAGAGGCAAGGAACAGCTATGTGTGCTGACTTTCCATTGTGTGCTCTTTCTTAGACATATATGTAAATGTATGTGTACATATATACATATACATATATATAATTACATGGAAATTGTGTGTGTACATGTGCATGTATGTGTATGTATGAAATACCTGTCTACCCTTAGAGCTTCATATTAAGCACACAGTTTTCAGGAATGTATCAAAGTTAAAATGGAGACTTCCTGCAATGATAAATCAGGCAAGTCCCCAAATGATTTCCTTCTGATTCCCCTTTTTCTGTTCTCTCTGTGCTAACCACCTCTCTTCCATGCACTAAATACCACTTCTATAATTCCCTGAACTTTCACTTTGTGAGCCATAGTTTCTGCATCTGTCATAGAGGAGACTAGACCAAATCTTTAAGGTGGCTGCCTAGGCCAATACTGTATGACAGCTAATGGAAATGAGCTGTAAGCTTTGGTGGTTCTGGGAATATTAAGCATGCATATAGAAAATTACAATTTATGCAATAATGATGATAATAAATAATGTTTAATTAGTGCTACCATTGTGTCAAACACTGCTTTATTGCTGTCATCTCACTTGACCCTTATGATAATTCCATGGAATTTGTAAATTATTTTTATTGTAGATATTAAAACATGAACGTGAATTGAAACTGTGGAGAGCTAAGATAAAATCAAGAGCACCTATGGAAGAATCCATTTTTCCTCAACACAACTTGTTGGAAGTCTCTTTCATAGATCAGACTAAACAGTTTGACATTTCACGGTTACCTGAAAAAGCAATATTACAGGTTTGTATGAATTCATTATATATTATATTCTATAATCTTCCCATTTGTATATAGCTCGGAGTTGGGATGAGAATGTTTTTGTCCATTATTTCCTTCTTTATAAATTACCTGTTTATATATCATCTGGTTTTCAATTGTAATTCCTGTAATTTTCTGGTTTGTAATAGCTCTTTATATATTGGAAATGTTCACCCTCTATCAGAAGTATATTTGGAGATTTTTCCTCCCAAACTTCAGGCTTTCATTTTGCCTATGGAACCTTTTGATGACAGAAAATTTAAGGTTCAGATAATAAAGTCTGTTACTCTTGTCCTAGTTATTTTTCTTTTTTATGTCGTATTAATATGACAACATTAGTATATTATTCTCAGTTGTTTTTCTAAGCAATTTCATACTTCTTCTTACACTTATGCAGGTTTTAATTTTCTGTGAACTCCTATGCTTTGACTTCTAGTATCTATTTGTTTATCAGTGGCTGCTCTAATGTTTACATTATGCATTTTTAAAATATCACAGATCACCTTCAAATGATTTTAAGCCACTTTACCTATAATGTAAGAGCCTAACAACCATATGAATTTATTTCCTCCTCCTGTGTCTTTAGCTATTATTGTCATAAATTTTGTTTGTATATATTTAAAAATTCTATAATTTATATTTGCTTTAAATACTCAATTATCTTTTACCCAGCATACTTATTTTTTTTAACAATTTTAGACTCATAGAAAGTTGCAACTACAGTACAAAGAATTTTTCCTGAAAATTTTGAGAATAAGGGCTAATACTATGCCTCATTGCACGTGAATATTATTGGTGTAGTTCTTATAAACAAGGACATTCACTTATAGTCAATAATCAAAGTCCTAACCCTCATTCAGGTTTCTTCTGTCCCAATAATATTCTAGCAAAAAGGTTCCAGTCCAGATCATGTGTTACAGTAGATTGTCATGTCTCCTTCAGTTGAAACGGGTCTGCAGTCTTTGATTTTCATGACCTCGAGACATGAAGATGAGGCAAATTTTATTGTAGACTCTAAGTTTGGGCTTGTTTTGTGTTTCTTCATGAGTAGATTCCTGTTAAGCATTTTTACAGACCCAATTCTGTTGCATTCTTCTTGTTGCATCCTCTCAGTGGCACAGGATTTGAATTGGAGCAGATGTCCTTTTCTTGGCCTCTTCTACCTGCTTAGGGCTCTGGTACCCCACAGTAAGCCAGGCTTCCTCAGTTTTCTTTCCTTTGCCCACTTGGCCCTGACATTCCACTTGGGGCTGTTCCTCTTTGGAGCCTCTTTCTTAGGTGAGACTATAGAGTTTGGATGTTCCATCCCATGGATGCCCTCCTTTCCACACTTGATCTGATACCCTGCTTTAGGCCTCCTCAGAAACTTCTGCATCCCTTACCCTGGCATGGATGCCTACCCTTCTTGGCCTGACTTAATGGCATTAGAACTGGACTGACTATATGGGGAGTAGAAACAAAAGTGATAAGTGAAAGGGTTAGGTTGCCTTTGAAGAAATTAAATCCCGAGAAAAAAGTATTTTACATTTTCCCACAAATAGGCCACTTTTGGGACTCTTTCTTTTTTCTGAGTCAGACTTTTTATCAGGAGTTATTTTCCTTCAGCATGAAGAACCTCTTAATATTTCTTAAAATACAGGTAAAGCTGGGCGTGGTGATGCATGCTTGTAATCCCAGTACTTGGGAGGCTGAGACAGGAAGATCATATAGGTTCGATGAGAACCTCAGCAAGTAATGGGACTTTCATCAACCTAAGGAAACCCTGCTTCAAAATAAAAATAAAAAAGGGCTGGGGGTGTAGCTTGGAGGTAGAATGCCCCTGGGCTCAATCCCCAGTACCACAAAAACAAACAAATTTTAAAATATAGGTCTGTTGGTGCTGGCTTTTCTCAGCTTTGATTTACTGAAAAAGTCTTCATTGTTGAAAGGTATTTTCACCGGGTGCAAAATCCAATTTTGTTTTTAATCTCATTCATTCTGTTTTCAAGATGTAATTTCATTATCTTCTGTCTCACATTGTTGTAAGTAAGTGAGTAGCTAAAATTTTTTTCCCTTTGTATGCAATGTGTTTTTCTTTTTTGTTCCTTGTTTCTTTTAAGATTTTTCTCTTTTTTTTGTAATAATTCGTGCATTGTAAGCATACATCTTTGTTAAGTACAAATTGATAACAACATATTTGCACACATTTCTCATTTGACCCCTTCCCCAATTCCCACCCTGCTCCCTCGCCCTCCCTCCCTCTCAGGTTCAGTTCAGTGAGTGACCTTGATATAATTGTGTAAGTACATCATATGCCTTAGGATGCCCCCCGCCCCCCATCCATCCCCTTCAGTTAAATCAACTTCTTTGCTTATCGAGGGCCTCTCTTTTTTCATCTGGAGACCCTCCTATGCCCCATCTTCTCCCTAGCATCCCCATATTAGGGAGAACATATGCTTCTTTACTCTTTGTGACTGGCTAATCTCACTTAACATAATGTTTTCCAGTTGCATCCATTTCCCTGCAAAGAACATGATTTTGTTCTTCTTTATGGCTGAGTAAAATTCCATTGTGTACATATCCCATAGTTTTGTAATCCATTCATCTGTAGCTGGACATCTTGGCTGCTTCCATAGTTTGGCTATTGTGAATTGTGCAGCTATAAACATAGATACACATGCATCGGTCTGATAGTTTGGTTTCTACTATTCTTTTGGGAATATACCCAGTAGTGGTATTGCTAGGTCATATGGTAGGTTCATTCCCATTCGTCTGAGGGTCCTCCATATTGTTTTCCAAAGTGGTTGCACAAGTTTGCAATCCCACCAACAATGTATTAGGGTTCCCACTTCTCCACACCCTTGCCAGCAGGTGTTGCTGTTCGTGTTTTTTATGATTGCCATTCTGATTGGAGTTAGGTGAAATCTCAAGGTAGTTTTGATTTGCATCTCCCTGATTGCCAATGATGTGGAACATTTCACATACATTTATTGGCCATTTGTATTTCTTCTTCCTGAAGTGTCTGTTTAGATCCTTTGCCCATTTTTTGATTGGGTTATTTGTTGTCTTAGCTGTGATTTTCTTGAGTTCTTTGTATATTCTAGATATTAGACCTCTATCGGAAGAATAACTGGCAAAAACCTTCTCCCACTCTGTAGGCTCTCTGTTGAGATTCTTGATAGTTTCCTTTGCTGTGCAGAAGCTCTTCAGTTTAATGTAATCCCATGTATTGATCTTCTTTGAGCTACTTGTGCTTTTGGGGTCTTGTTGAGAAAGTTTTTACCTGTGCCTATGTGTTCAAGTGTTGGCCTATGCCCTCTTCAAGTAGCTGCAAGGTCTCTGGTCTGACATCCAGGTCCTTGATCCACCTTGAGTTGACTCTTGTGCAGGGTGAGAAAGTGGGGTTTATTTCCAGTTTCCTGCATATGGTTAACCAGTTTTGCCAACACCATTTGTTAAAGAGGCTATCTTCTTTCCAGTGTATATTTTTGGCTCCTTTGTCAAAAATCAGTTGACTGTAAGCCTGTGGGTCTGTTTCTGAGTCTTCTATTCTGCTCCATTGGTCTATGTGTCTGTTTTTGTGCCAATACCATGCTGTTTTTATTACTGTGGCTTTGTAGTAGAGTTTGAAGTCAGGTATTGTGATACCTCCTGCATGGTTTTTATTGTTAAGAACTACTTTGGCTATCCTGGGCTTTTTGTTGTTCCAAATGAATTTAAGGACTGATTTTTCTATGTCTGTGAGGAGTGACCTTGGTAATTTCATGGGTATTGCATTGAGTTTGTAGATCAGTTTTGGGAGGATGGCCATTTTGATGATATTTATTCTGCCTATCCAAGAGCATGGTAGATCCTTCCATCTTCTAAGGTCTTTCTTCATTGATTTCTTTCTTCACCTTTTTATAGTTTTCCTTATAGAGGTCTTTAACCTCCTTGGTTAGGTTTATCCCTAAGTATTTTATTTTTCGGGGTGCTATTGTGAGTGGAATTGCTTTCTGGATTTCTTTTTCAGTGGATTTATGGTTGGCATATAGAAAAGCTTCTGATTTTTTAAGATTGATTTTGTATTCAGACACTTTGCTGAATTTGCTGATCAGTTCTATAAGTTTTTTGGTTGAGTTTGTTGGGTCTTCTAAGTATAGTATCATGTCATCTGTAAAAGGGATAGTTTTAGTTCTTCTTTCCCTATTTTTTTTTTTTTTTTTTTTTGCAGTGCTGGAGATTGAACTCAGGGGCATTCTACCTCTGAGCTACACCCCAGCCCTATTTTTTGTTCTTTATTTTGAAACCAAGTCTCACTTAGTTGTGGAGTGCCTCACTAGGTAGCTGAGGCTGGCTGAGAACCCGGATCCTCCTGTCTCAGCCTCTCGAATGCTGGGATTACAAGTGTGCGCCACCACGCCCAGCTCTTCTTTCCCTATTTTTACCCCCTTGATTTCCTTCTCTTGTCTTATTGCTCTGGCTACAGTCTTAAGTACTATATTGAACAGAAGAGGTGATAGTGGATATCCTTGTCTTGTTCCTATTTTTAGTGGGAACTCTTGCAGTTTCTCTCCATTTAATATGATATTGGCTGTGGGCCTATTGTATATTGCCTTTATGATGTTGACATATGTTCCTTCTATTCTGATTCTCTGAGGTGCTTTTAGCATGAATGCGTGTTGAATCTTGTCAAATGCTTTTTCAACATCAATTGAGATGATCATGTGATTTTTGTCTTTGTTTCTGTTTATGTGGTGAATTACATGTATTGTTTTTCGAATGTTGAACCAGCCTTGCATCCCTGGGATGAACCCGACTTGGCCATGGTGTATAATTTTCTTGATGTGGTTTTGAATGCGCATTGCTAGTATTTTGTTTAGCAGTTTTGCATCTAAGTTCATCAATGATATAGGCCTATAGTTTTCTTTTCTTGAGCTGTCTTTATTAGGTTTTGGTATTAATGTGATGTTGGCTTCATAGAATGTGTTTGGGAGGGTCCCGTTTCTTTCTATTTCACGGAATAGCTTGAGGAGTATTGGGATTAGCTCATCTATAAATGTTTTATAAAATTCACTTGGAAAACCATCTGGCCCTGGGCTTTTGTTTGATGGTAAACTATTTATTGCTGTTTCTATCTCTTTGATTGTTATTGGTCGGTTTAAGTTTTCGATATCTTCCTGACTCAATTTAGGGAGATTGTATGTGTCTAGGAATTTGTCAATTTCTTCTAGATTTTCCATTTTGTTGGAGTATAGTTTTTCAAAATAGTTTCTGACTATCTTCTGTATTTCCATACTGTTGCTGGTAATATCACCTTTTTCATCTCTTATTTTGGTAATTTGGGTTGATTCTCTCTTTCTTTTGGTTAGGTTGTCCAATGGTTTATCTATCTTGTTTATTTTTTCAAGAAACCAGCTTTTGATTTTGTTGATCTTCTGTATTGTTTTTTTTAATTCTCTGTTTCATTAATTTCTGCTCTCATTTTCATGATTTCCTGTCTTCTGCTGGCTTTTGGGTTAGATTGTTCTTGTTTTTCAAGAGCGTTGAGCTGTGTCATTAGGTTATTTATTTGGTGATTTTCTGTTCTTCTTATGTGGGCACTCAGTGCTATAAATTTTCCTCTTAGTACTGCCTTCAAGGTGTCCCAGAGGTTTTGATATGTTGTGTCTCTGTTTTCATTGGTTTCTAGGAATTTTTTAATTTCTCCCCTTACTTCTTATATGACCCACTCTTCATTCAGCAATGTGGTGTTCAGTCTCCATGAGTTTACATGGTTACTTTGGGTCTTCTTGGAGTTTATTTCTAGTTTCACTCTATTGTGGTCTGAAAAGATGCAGGGAATTATGTTACATTTTTTGAATTTCCCAGTGTTTGCTTTGTGGCCAAGAATGTGGTCTATTTTGGAGAGGATTCCATGAGCAGCTGAGAAAAATGTGAATTCAGCTGCAGTTGGGTGAAAGAGTCTATACGTGTCTAATAGGTCCATTTGGTTTGTGATATCCTTTAGGTCTGAGGTGTCTCTACTGACCTTTTGTTTAGAAGAATGATCTAGAGATGTTAGAGGAGTAGTGAAGTCTCCTAGTATTAGTGTATTGGGATCTATGTGTCTTTATAGCATACAGAGTTTGTTTTATGAAAGTGGCTGCACCTACGTTTGGGGCACAGATGTTGATAATTGTTATTTCCTCTTGCTGGATTGTTCCTTTTACTAGTAAAAAATGACCTGCTTTATCTATTCTGATAATTTTGGGCTTGAAGTCTAATTTATCTGATATCATGGTTGCTACTCCTGCTTATCTTCGGGTTCCATTGGCATGGATTACTTTATTCCAGCCCTTCACCTTTAGTTTGTGGGAATCTTTGCTTGTAAGGTGTGTTTCTTGTAGGCAGCATATAGCTGAATTCTGGGTTTTGATCCATTTTGCCACCTTGTGCCTTTTTATTGGGGAATTGAAACCATTTATATTCAGTGTGACTATTGAGAGATGATTTTTAATTCCTAACATTTTGAGTTTTGACTTCTGTTTTTGGTGGTGTTTATTCTTCTTTGCTTAGTTGTTTGCTTCCTGGAAATTATTGTTTCTCTGGTTCTGACGTTTACTCGTTAGTTCTTCTTTGTAGTTGATCTCTTTAAGTAGTTTCTCTAGTGCTGGTTTAGAAGACATAAATTCTTTCAGTTTCTGTTTGGAATTTTTTTATATCCCTGTCAATTTTAAGAGAGAGTTTTTCTGGGTAGGAGAATCTTGGCTGCAAGTTATTTTCTTTCAGAGTTTGGAATATGTTATTCCAGCCTCTCCTGGCTTTCATGACTTGATTCGGGAGGTCTGGCATGATTCTAATTGGTTTGCCTCTAAATGCCACTTGGCCTTTTACTTTTGCTGCCTTTAAAATTCTTTCCTTAGCTTCTACATTGGTCAGCTTGATTATTATGTGGCATTGTGAGCCTCTTCTTTGGTCTTGTCTTGAGGGAGTTCTGTATGTTTCCTGTACCTGTGTGTCGACTTCTCTTTCTATGTTTGGAAAGTTCTCTGATATTACTTCCTGGAAGAGATTGTTTATTCCATAAGTTTCAACTTCTAACCCTTCTTCTATGCCTATTATTCTTAGATTAGCTCTTTTAAAATTGGCCCAGATCTCTTCGATGTCCAATTCATACTGTTGTATTTTTTTTCTAAGTTATGTACTATAGATTCATTTTTGGTATGGTCATCCTCTAAGAGTTACATTCTATTTTCCATGTGATCTATTCTGCTGTTTATAGATGGTATTGATGCCTTCATTTCGATTATTTCATCTTTCACTTCCTTCAATGCTTCTCTTTGGTTTCTTTTCAGGTCATTGAATTCTTTGTTTGTTCCTTTATTTCTTTAAAGCTCTGCCTACATTCTTTCTGAAAATCCTGCATTGTTTCTAGTATTAAAGATCTGAATTGTTCTTCTGGTAGTCTCTGTCATTCTGGGTTGGTGAGATCTGTTATTGAGGGATTGTGGTAGCTCACTGTTTCTTTGTTATTTTTTCCTTCCCATGGTTCCCCTGTTCTTCAATTTATATCTTTGCTGTTCTTGCAAGTTTTCTCATCCAATCTCTGCAGTGGGGTTTAGAGGTGTCTGATGGTATGTGCAAGGACAGGTTATGTTCAGAGATAAAGTTTGGGTGAGAGGTCACAGTAATGAATGCAGGAATAGGGTAAAGAAGAGGGTATGTTCCAGCAGAATAATAGGTTGAGTGTGTTGAGGTGATATATTGTAAAGATATAGAGGGGAGGGGGAGAAGCTTGTAAAAGGGATAAGGAGGAGATTCAACAACTTAAGCAAGAGCTAACAAAGCAAGTAATCTTCCAAACAAACATAAATAAATCAAGGTGATACAAAATGAAAACAGATTAAAAACAGATAAAACTTAACACCAAAGAAGAAGAAGAAGAAAAAAAAAAACCCAAAGTCTAAACATAGCAACCAGACACTAACACAGACACTCTGCTAGTTCATAAGTACCGAGTTTAAATTTTCGAGTGTGTCTCTGGTATTTTTATTTGCTCTGTCAGTGCAGTCAGGGGGTTTCGTTGGTGTTTCTCCCGCTGCTAGCTTATGTCTCTGGGCTCTCCACAGGGTCTGACTGTGTGTCTCTCTTTGTCTTTGCTGACGGCAGGAGTGCAGTCTAAATGCCGGGCCTTTCCAGATGCCCTATGTGCACTGGGTTCTTCCACACCTCTGCTCCTGTCTAGGATCTAGAAGGGCGGGTGTCTGAGTCTATCCTTTGTATAGTGGGCCCCGCACCCTGGGGGCGCAGTCCAACTTACAGATCCCTGCTGCTCGGCCTGTTCCACCTCTGGTCGCTGGGGGCGCACTAGGTCACTGATGGTCTGGATAGCTGGCAGGAAGTTGGGTGGGAGGGGCTGGCATCAGTATGGCAGCTGCCGTTTGGCAGTGGGCGCTGGCTCCCCTCTGCCTCCTGGGCTCTGTTTAGCCACTCCCCGTTTCACACGCATGTTCCAGGCACTCTGCTTCTCTTCCTTCTCTCAAGAAGCTGCATTTGTGGCCGTCCTGTTTCAGGCTCTGCTGTGCAGTCAGTCACTGTTCCATCGCTGGAGCAGGGCGCAGGGGCATACCCCTGAGATCTTACGCTGATCATCCCACGTGTTCCAGGGATCCCCGCCTGGGTAGGGCATGGAGTCTCGGGGGTGCCCACACCTGGTCTGGTAGCTGTGTCTGCCGTGGAGTTTGCAGCTCTCAGCATCTGGCTGGTCCCCACAGCTCCAGATCCTGTCTCCCCAGCCTGGTTCTTCAGTGCGGCGCTCATGCCAATCCGCCACGGTGCCCAGCGTGGGTGGATCCGCAGTGTGGTGGAGTCCCTTGCTCTCCCTACTCCGCTTTCTGGATTTTTCTTTAGTTGTGGTTCAAATTTTGCTTTTTTTTTTTTTTTTTTTTTTTTTTTTTTTTTTTTTTTTTTTTTTTTTTTTTTTTTTCTTTTTTTTTTTTTTTTC
>PVLC010032960.1:0-17845 GCA_004027655.1 Graphiurus murinus | reverse complement strand
CTCAATGATTTTGAGGTATGTTCCTTCTATTCCAATTCTCTGTAGTGCTTTTAGCATGAATGGGTGTTGGATCTTGTCAAATGCTTTTTCAGCATCAATTGAGATGATCATGTGATTTTTGTCTTTGAGTCTGTTTATGTGGTGAATTACGTGTATTGTTTTTCGTATGTTGAACCAGCCTTGCATCCCTGGGATGAACACGGCTTGATCATGGTGTATAATTTTCTTGATGTGGTTTTGAATGCACGTTACTAGTATCTTGTTTAGCAATTTTGCATCTAAGTTCATCAATGATATAGGCCTATAGTTTTCTTTTCTTGAGCTGTCTTTATTTGGTTTTGGTATTAGTGTGATGTTGGCTTCATAGAATATGTTTGGAAGGGTCCCGTTTCTTTCTAATTCACGGAATAGCTTGAGGAGTATTGGGATTAGCTCTTCTAAAAATGTTTTATAAAATTCACTTGGAAAACCATCTGGTCCTGGACTTTTCTTTTGGGATTGCATTAAACTGAAGAGCTTCTGCACAGCAAAGGAAACTATCAAGAACCTCAACAGAGAGCCTACAGAGTGGGAGAAAATTTTTGCCAGTTACACTTCAGATAGAGGTCTAATATCTAGGATATACAAAGACCTCAAGAAAATCGCAACTAAGAAAGCAAATAACCCAATCAAAAAATGGGCAAAGGACCTAAATAGACACTTCACAAAAGAAGAAATACAAATGGCCAATAAATGTATGAGGAAATGTTCCACATCATTAGCAGTCAGAGAGATGCAAATCAAGACTACCTTGAGATTTCACCTAACTCCAATCAGAATGGCAACTATCAAGAACACAAACACCAACAAATGCTGGTGAGGGTGTGGAGAAGTGGGAACCCTAATACATTGTTGGTGGGATTGCAAACTTTGCAACCACTATGGAAAACAGAATGGAGGATCCTCAGACGAATGGGAATGAACCTACCATATGACCCAGCAATTCCACTACTGGGTATATACCCAAAAGAATGGAAACCAAACTATCAGACCGAGGCATGTGTATCTATGTTTATAGCGGCTCAATTCACAATAGCCAAACTATGGAAGCAGCCAAGATGTCCATCCACAGATGAATGGATTACAAAACTATGGGATATATACACAATGGAATTTTACTCAGCCATAAAGAAGAACAAAATCATGTTCTTTGCAGGGAAATGGATGCAACTGGAAAACATATGTTAAGTGAGATTAGCCAGTCACAAAGAGTAAAGAAACATATGTTCTCCCTAATATGCGGATGTAAGGGAGAAGATAGGGCATAAGAGGGTCCCCAGATGAAAACAAAGAAGTAGACTTAACCGAAGGGAATGGATGGGGGGTGGGGGGAGAGAGCATCCTAAGGCACATGATGTACTTACACAATTATATCAAGATCACTCACTGAACTGAACTTGCGAGGGAGGGAGGGCGAGGGAGCGGGGTGGGAATTGGGGATAGGGTCAGACGAGAAATGTGTGCACATTAGTCTTTATCAATTTGTACCTAACAAAAATGTATAAATACAAAGCACGAATTATTACAATAAAAAAAGAATAAAAGTAAAATGTCAGAAAAACAAAGCCCAATTTACTCAGTGTATGCTGTTTGGCCTTTATTGTATTATCCATTTCCAAGTGTATGAATAATGAGTATATGTTCATAAATAGAAAGCTAAGAGAGAGAGGGAATTAGACTTTCTAGAAAGTCCATTAAGCATCTAACATTCATCTTGTCAGATTGTGATCAATCAGCATCATTTGATTTGGTTATATTTTAAAGATAAAAATAATTAAATGTTTTATTATCTTGGTTTGTGTATGTATTTTAAGAACACAAACACAGACATTAAAATGTTATGACAGAATCGATCAACAGTCACAATATATAGAGGAAGTGGATTGTTTGAAACAAAACTGGTTCATCCTGTGACCAGATTCAGCATTTTGCTACAAAGACAAGCCCAATCAAATAACCTTGGCAAGGATTTCAGCTTTCCCTGCAGGCCTCTTTATTCATCTCTTTTTATCAATAAACTTCATTCCATCTCTTCACTCTCTCTCAGGTGCATTTCTGTGCCCTAGTGTGCAGAAATTTTTAAAAATTAAATTTTTAAAAAATCTTCCTAAAGTTTCACCTTTAGTAAATGGTATGAGAAGGAAAATTGTTCAGATTTAATATTTATTTATTTATTTACTTATTTATTTATTTTCTTATTTACTTAAATTCTGCGGATTGAGTCCAGGGGCCTTCTACTTTTGAGGTACATCCCCCTAAGACCTTTTTTATTTTGTGTTGTTTTGTTTTTAAAAAAGGTCTTGCTAAGTTGTTGAGAGTCTTGCTATGCTATTGAAGCTGGCCTTAAACCTGTGATCCTATCTCAGCCTCCCAAGTACTGAGATTTCAGGTGTGCACCACCATGTCCCACTCATATTTAAGATTTAATGTTTTGTTTTTGTCATGTCTACTCAACAGAAATAGTCATGCAGAATGTATTACATCACATTTTTTGTTATATTTATGTTATTTTTCTCACATTATTAAATATTTTTAACAATGTCATTTAAATGACTATCATTTGGCATTTATGTTGCCTCTCATTTTTTGTATTCAAACATCTAAATGATTTCATCTTTTTATAGTAAAATATTTTATAATAATTGATTCCTTAGGAGTCAATTTGGAAGTCAAAGTACATGAATATTTATGGCCATTAATATATATTGCTAACATTTCTTCTGGAACTTTATTAGTTTTGACTTTTTTGCATATCATATTTCACCTCCTATTTCTTGGAACTTATTTATCCAATCAGCTTGAGAAGGGACTAAACGTGAATTTTGTAGTTTGTAGCAGGCTTCAGTTAGTCATGTCTCAACGTAGACTATAGGTAATTATTGTTCACTTTTTCTTTTATTGATTCTTAATACAAAAGTATCTGAAGCAGACTGAGTAGTTCAAGTTGTTTTAACAGCTATACAAAATATCCATACTCTAGTATTTCTCACTGCCTTCCTTATATATTTTCTTTCTTTTTTTTTTCCTGGAATAGCTTTAAATCTCTATTTTAGAATACACAGTAGGCCCTGTGATTCAGATATTTAGTATTTCTGCTTTAGACAATTGGAAAGTAACCATGGAGGTCTTGGTCACATAATTATTGACAACTTTGCCAAAGCAGATATTTGGACAGAGCCGATGTGAGTTTGGGTTAGGAGTGAGTCATTTCGTTAATGCATCTGCATCTCTCTGCTCATTTTATTCACTGGCAGACTCTTTGCTATCTCTAGGGAGGCACTAATTCTCTTTTACTGTGAGAAATAGGGCCCAGAAAAAAAAATGCCTAATAGAGTTGGAGCAGAAACAGTAGACAAAACAATGAAGTTTCAAATGGTTATGGATATTGTTCAGAAAATGGAAGTGTAAACTTCCAGAAAGTGCCAGAAATCCTAATTTGGTTGTGTATCTTATCTAAGCTATTTTTACATTTATTGTATGCTCAGTAGAGAAATTCAGGCATTTCTTTCCACTCTTTCATCCAGGGCCTTGACAACCTGGCACATCAATATAAATATAAAATCAGAGAGAGTTTAAAACAGACTACCCTGGTTTTTTAGCACATTCACACTGAAGACCTACCTTTTGACAAAACGCAATTCAGGTGGAAATTCAGGAACCCAGACAAATGCTTACATAAAGATTTTGAACAAAATATTAACATGAATAAAAGTTGGTATGAGAAACAAAATAATTGAACAGAAGAGGCAGCTTTGGCAAGATAAGTTTCTACAAAGGCTTAGCCTCTCAAGTCCAAGAGCTTCATACAAGAAAATGACCTCAGACCAGAAAAATATAGCTAATGAGGTCAGCCATGTTTGTACTGGAAGAAAGCACTGCTCAGGCCAGGCAAGCCGTCTGTCTATCCATGTACCACTCAGCAATAATCACCATCCATCACCGTTGGTTTACTTTGCTGACTCCGAGAAGTTCATATTTAGATTACTACAATAATAATGTAATGTACTCTGTTTATTTTAATGGCAGAATTAATTTCAATAGCTTTATAAATTATTTTAATTCTGTATTTATAGAACCATTAAGGTTACGAAAGGGCCAGTCATATTTTCAGTTTTACTTTGCTGCAATTGTAAAGGAAATTATATATTATGTTGATATGAGCAAATTAACAAATTTCAATAGCTCTAAGAATATAGCACTCAGAAGTCTACTCTTTTCTGAAATGTAATTTAGGAGTTCCCCTAAACCCCAGCTGCAACTACTCATTACGTTTATACCTAACTAGGCAATTCACTCCCATATCTGCTTTCTCAAGGGACTTCACAAATTGTGAAAAATCTAAACACCTTAAAAAGCAAAATGCTGATTAACCAAAGGTACAACCAAGCTTCTTTGTAAGTGACTCCCTTATTTTTCTTTTTCATCCATCATGTCCTCTTGATTTAAGCACAGGCTGTGGTTAGCCAGAGAAAAATATGAATTACAGAAGCAAAGTTATGAAAAACATATTGACTATTCTCTCCAATATGTAAAAGGGCAAGAGTTATACTTAAAAGCATAGAAAGTACCCTTGGTTATCAAAGATGGTTCTACGATAACTAGATATTGCAATTTATATGTTGGGACCTTAAGCTCATATTTGAAATTAACTGAGATATTGTCTTAAAAATAATGATCTCTATGACTATGGGTTCTAGGAAAACCACAAAGATGCTGTCAAACATATTTCAGTAAGCAGCAAATGAACCTCACTTGCAACCATAAATCATTAATCTTTAATCACCAGCCAATTTCTCAATAAGCTCATTGGCATGGAAATTCTAAGATACTCAAAGGATAGTTCTCACAGATCTGGCATGCATGGTTGGCTCGTGTGTTTAATTACTGTTTATGCATCGGCAGGATCCAGGCTTTTGTATGTAATAAATAGAACACTGTCATACTGTCCAGATGGCTTTTGATGCAAGGCCCAGGGAGCATGTTTGGAGATTATAGCACTGATTTACTCTGTTTGCACCAGTTCAATTGTAAAAGTCATACTAATAGCATGTATATCAAGAATTTTGAATTATGGAAATAAATATATTGCTATATCTGTTATTTTGAAGACACATACTTAACTTTATTTTAGCAGAAATTTTATAGTGGTTTTAAAACTAAATTTATGCCTTTATTTAGTATAATATTTCTTTATTTTCGAAGGAGGTAGAAGAAGAATACCTATCAAGGGTTCAAATATTACTCCAAAAAATGCAGGTGTGGGGTGTGTGTGTGTGTGTGTGTGTGTGTGTGTGTGTGTGTGTGTGTGTGTGTTTGTGTGTGTTTTGCTTGGAATTGAACTCAAGGACATTTCTACCTCTTAGCTATAGCCCCAACTTTATTCAGAAACAGGATCTGGCTAAGTTGTTGAAAGCCTTGCTAAGTTGCTGAGACTGACTTCAAACCAATAGTTCTCCTGTCTCAGCCTTCCAAGTACTAGGGGAAAAAAATGCAGGTTTAAAATAATTAAATATAAGAACAGTTGTTTTCTAATAAAACTTTAAAACAGTCTTCTTATAGACTGAATAAATTATCAGTAGTCATAACAGAGTTCTGGCTGGAAGACGTAGGAATAAAGAAAGTATACCCATTGAATCACATTTTCTCCCACTCTTTTGCCTTATTTAATTTCACATTATAATACATCTTATTGGTAGGACTATAAAATTAAAAGACCAATATTTAGTTCACATATTTACATATTGGTTATTTTATATTTTTCTCAATAAACTGTGTTTGTTTGGAGAAAATTCAGATCCAAATTGTTAAATTCTACTCTTGCTGAAATCGTAGAGATTTTTTAACATTTGGATAAGCTAAAAGTCTTCAATATTATCATTTTAACTGGTTTGAATTGTCAGTTTTGCAGCCACTCTTATGAAAAGGGAAAGAGAAAGCAATTCATAAACTTTTTAAATCCTCTTTTATATGTCTGAGTTGAAGGCTAAAGTTAGAATAAAATGAGTAAAAAAGATAACCTGTCTTCAACTTCAGGACTTAGGGGAACATGTCTTTCCAGAGGTATAGAATCAAACCTTTACAAGTGTTTGCCAAAAAAAAAAAAAAAATTATTTCTTTAAGAAAGAAAACTGTTATGAAGCCACCTTTTGAAGTATTTTGAGCTGATTTATTATCTCTCCTGAGAAATAATTAGCATTCTAGATAAAGTGAATGATTTCATAACAGACATTAATGATTTTATAGTCAGTTTGGAAGACTCATTCTTGGGGGAGTATAACCAGTCTCACAAATATATTGTAATTTATAACCAATGTGCAGTTTTGGATAAAGAAGGATGCAATTTTAAAATGATTATCTAACTACTCTATTTCCCCATTAAAATGTTTCTACCAAGGAAGAAGTTCATGATTTAATAGATTTGAAATGTAGTATTAAGAAGTGCTGCTGTCCACACATGGGACCAATTGCATTAACACTTGCCAGTAACTCTTATATGAGGATCAGTGAAAACCATGGATCAACTAACAGAAATCACAGATCTGCATAAGAAATTTAAAAGAAAACCTTAAACAATGAAATGTATATTCATGCATATGGCATATAACCACTTGTTTACAACAAAAACAGCTGTGAAACATATTGAGTAAAATATGTTCCTATCATTAACAACACCAAGTCAGTGCATATGCATGTGAGAACCAATGAATTTTGATCCCTTTCCCACACCATACATAAAAATCAATTCTGTGTGACTGAACTATTCTATACCATAGAATATACTCAATATTAGTGTATCAAAAAATTTATCAAAAGTATAAAAAGAATTTTCATACAGGAATTATTGGCAATAACCTCAAACTATAAATAGCAAAAGATAAATTAGTGGTTATGATACAATGGTGGAAATTAATCATTCATAAATACAGTGCATGCAAATCACTTTCACAAATACAATGTTAAACATTTTCCTTAAATAGTAAACTGCTATGCTTCAATTATATAAAGCTAAAAAAACATGGCTGTTGTACTATAAGCCTTGCTGGTATCGAGCTAAGGGCAAGCTGGTAGTGACTGGAACAGGACCAGGGTGGCACTCTGGGTGTTGGGAACTTTCTGAAAATTGATTTAGATACTAGTAACATGTGGGTGTCCATTTTATGGAATTTCATCAATTTTGCATATGCATACATTTATGACATATACTTATTTCAATAAAATGTTTACTATAAAATGAGTGAAAACATAAGGACTTTGTGGAGCTTAAACTAATCCCTAGCATCTACTTATCTGTGCTGTCTGCCTTCTTCTACTTGATTTTGTCCACAACTTAGGTGCCAACCCTTTCCCATTCCTTGTTCAAACAGACTCCATATAATTTGGCCTACCTCTGCTTTGTGCACACTCTGGCTTACACAGTTTAAAACTGTGACTTAACTTTAGCTAAGGGAATTTTCTGCCATTTCATATCATAGAATAAATAACTATTTATGTTGAATAGAGAATGTACACTAAATTTGTATTGTGCAAGGCTCTTTATACTACCAAAGCACAACCAAATGAATATTCACCATTTTACAACAGCACAATCCTTACTTGGATACAGCAAAAATGCCCTTTCAAATTCCACCCCCATCTACTCAATGCCTTAGAAAAGTAAGGGGGGGGATTGGAGCAGGGAAGAAGGAGAGAAAAGGTCATATCTTTATTGGAGAATAAATTTCAGACTGAAGTAAACAAAGAAAACTGAAAACTTTGATTTCTTACTAAAAATTAAGAGTAGGGCTTCATTGGTGGACAAGATGTGAAATGCCAAAATGGAAGATATACCTGTTTGCCAATAAAGGAACAAATGGCATTCTAAACCAAAAGCAAATAATCCTTATAAACTCATTAGCATTTTGTATTATCAACAATTCATTCTCCTCTATTAATGTCTTTAAATAATAGAGGATGTGATGTATATCTCAGGAAATTTTGTTTCAAAGTAAGCACATTTACTGGCATAGAGTAATAATAATTTATACTGGAAAATTTTGGAACTGAATTTGTGCATCAAAATTTTTAAGATTTTTTTTTTAGTTTGGGCCATATTATTATGAATTTTTGAAACGATAAAGTATATCAAGCTAGCACATTCTCTGGAAACACACTGAACACTATTCTTAGATATTTTCTGAATAATGCAAGAATACAGTCTGGAAAGATTCCAACATATCAGATGTTTCTGTCTATATCTGGGTGCCTGTTTAGGCAGAATTTTGTAATGGTGACAATTAAAAGTTGTTAGCTGCTTCATGATGTAGCTGTGTATGTACAAAGTCACCTCTGAATATACCTTCCATGTGCTGTAGAGAGTCATTTGAGAGAACATCTTAGTTATGATACTGCAAGGCAGGGGTGTAGCTATTGACCTGAGAAAAATGGAGAGACTCCATGAAAACTTCCTTTCTCAATAAACCCTTGTGACATGCATTTGGTCTTGGAAAAAGAAGGAAAAAGTTTTGCACAGACTTCTGGAAGGAAAGATACAAGAAACCCACTTTCCCTTTGAAGTTAACTGATACTGAAACCTCTGTGAAATGATTCTAATAGTTCTCTCAGTCAAGAGGACTTGAGTGCACAGTCCTGTAATACCAGTATTTGAAAGCCTGAGGCAAAAGGATCACAAATTTAAGGCAGCCTGGGCAACTTAGTGAAACTTGTCTCAAAATAAAAAATAAAATGATAGGAGGGTGTAGCTCAGTGGTAATACACCTAAGGGTTCAATCCCCATTGGTACACAAAAAAATAAAATGAAATAAAATAAGATAGATAAGAGAGAGAAAAATAGAGAACAAAAGTGCTCAGTGGAGAAGTCTTTATCATGATGTTGCATCCACACTGGAAAAACTGTTTAGTTGTATCTTCAAAATTATGTTATAATTTAGCAATTATTTTTCTAGCCTCTACCCAAACCGATATTAGTTCATATGTTGACCAAAGATTCAAGCTAAAATATATTTAGCAATGCAATTCGTAATATTCATAAGTGGAAACTACTCAAATGACTATAAAAGTATGTTTACAGCACTGAGAATAAACAATAACGGCAGAATATAGTTTACTGGTGGAGTGATTGCCTACTATGCACAAGGCCCTGGGTTTGATCCTAGCACTGAAAAACAAATGCAAAAAACAGAGGTATAAACAATTATATTTTATAAATACTGATACTGGGGGAAAGATGCTAAGCATGAAAAGATAGACACTCTAATGAGTTCTTATATTTAAATTTCAAAAAGTTATTACCAACCTATTTACAGTTAAAAATCAACATTAACCCTTAGTTAGGGTTAATGGTTAACAGGATACACAATGGGGATTTCTGGTATGCTAATGATGTTGCACTTCTTAGTCTGGATGCTAGTTAAATGGGAGTGTATAGTTTGTAAAAATTCATCAATCCATAAACTCATGACATACATGCTTTTCTTTATATGTTTTATATTCCAATAAAAATTATAAAAATATAATTTGTGACCTATGGCAAGCTTTCCAGCTTTCATATACTACATGTTTAGGTCTAAATTTGGTAGTAATAATATGATTAAAAGACTGTCAATCATAAATTGTCTTCATATAAAATATTTTTATATGTTATGTGTGTTATTTATATTCTATATGTTAAATATATGTTTATTATTTTTTATAAAATAAGCACCTATATCCATTTGTAGGTCACAAATACCAAACCTTTATGAGTTAGTAATGAACATGGTTTAGTTGTAAGTAAACTTCTTAGAATACTGCAATACCAAACTTGGTTCACATATTTTTAAATAGAATTCAAGTTTTATTAATATTTAAAAGTTTGAAAAGGATGTTTAATCATAAAAACAGAAATACATTTTTAATTATAGATTTACCTATTCCATACTTTCCATCTACATTATTCAAACTCAAATATGTGCAACTGCTTTTTTCTATGGAGAAATGACTCAATGTTAGGCTGGTATTGTCCAGAATCTTTGGAGCTGAGTAGCTGTAACAGAATGTGTAGGATGAATAGAGTCCCCAAAGAATTTTAGGAGGAAAAAAATAAAGCATTATTGCTAGCAGTAAATCTCTGTGGCCTTGATTACATTTTCTATAATTAACTAAATCGTAAATTTAAAAATAACCTCTAACTGAAACATCACAATGCTAACAGAAAAATAAATGCCAGATAATTGAACTGGGAAAACATACTTTACCACAGCATTTAACACGTGTAAGAATAATATAAATAACCCTATAAAGTAGGTTTATTATTTCTATCTTATAAATAAGGACCTTAAAGCAAAGAATAGTTAAATGTCATTAAAAAAGTGAGTAGAATGTAGGGAAATTTGAATTCAAAACAGTGTCTGATTTCAGAGCCCATGCTCTCAGTGGTCATACTGTCCTGCCTGCAATAAAATAAAAGACCCCACAGAAAGGGCAAATGTGTTTCAGACACCTTGGAGCCTAAAAATAGCATTTCTTATCAATTAATTAGACAGTTGCTAAAACTAAGCCCAACAGAATATTTTCAGGTATCTTAATATAGCAGGGGGGAAATAGACCTTCTAAAAATCTCTGGAAAGAGACATCAACAACATCCAGCAATTGCTTTGAAAGTCAGTCTCAAAGAAGTCTGGCTGGGTAAAGGAACTCTGGCGTTAGGGTTCAATAACTTAAAAAATAAAATAAGAGAAAAAGAAATTCAGATAAAAAACATTATTCTAAAATAAAACAAAACAAAAAACATTATTCTAAAAATTGATGCAAATAAAAAATATAAAATTACATTGAGTAAATGAATTCATTCCCAGATGCCAAATGTATTTTAATTTTAATCTGTGCTGCAATGTTTTTTACCTCTGACTGTAACAGCTTCAACTTGAAATACTATCACCATTCTCGCTTCTAGTCCGGGCTTAATCATCAGTAATAATGCACTGAACATCTGCAATGCTACAGGATCTAGACTTTAAAATATGGAATTAAGATACATAATATAAAGCTTCTCATCATAACAACAGTCTCAAGCTTAAAAAATCAATTCCAGTTATAATTAATAATTATAACATAGTATAATGATTTTTATTTTAATATAACAGATAAGTGGTATCTCTTATTTATCTTCTCAGAAATTACCTTAAGTGATTAGAAGACAAAGAAAAAAGTCCAAATATCACATTCTATGAAATTGATAGGTATCTGTATTCCTGGATCACAATAGCAATCAAGGTCAAAAGCAGTGTTACAAGACATCGAAAGGAAACTTGTTGCTCTGACATCAGATCATGTAGTAGAGAACTCTATTCTAAAAAACTGGTATGTACCTACAGGCAAACAATTATTTGTTTAGAGCAATGAAAATCATATCAAGTGCTTACTTTAGAAGCCTCCCTGAACCCAATAGACAATTCAAGTTTGTAGAAGGAGGAATGTAGATGAATCATGATGAAGAAACCACACTATGAGCAGACCCAGGGCTGTAGCCACAAAGTTGTTTCTCTCTCTCTCTCTCTCTCTCTCTCTCTCTCTCTCTCTCTCTCTCTCACACACACACACACACACACACACACACACACACACACACACACACACACACACCCATAGGCACACACAATAAATACATGCACACATAATGTACATGTATTCACAGACAGTTTTCATGAGTCAGAAACTTGACTCTATCCTTTTTTCAGTTTAAACAACTTTGCCCAGGAACGCATCTCATAGAAAGGTAAGTAATAATCACAAAGAAACCAAAGGGGAAAGAAGGTGTTCCATAACAAAGAGAGAAAGGGAACAGACAGGGATGATGGCAAGTAAATATAATTCACCAGAAATACTAAATAAAAACTATGCCTGTACATAAAGTCATAAGTATACAAAATTTATTTATATTTTTTATAAAACAAAGACTACAGTAGAAATACAAGAAGTCAAACAAGAAGAGATAGCAATACAATAGAAATAAATCAGCCACATGGGTTTTTCCTGAGCTGGTGGATCCATAAAGGACAAATACTATAAACACATCACATTGCCTAGAAAGGTAGTACAAGTCTTCAAAGAAGAGAAAAAGTTTGGTGAAAACACTAAACTGTGAAAGCATATGTTAAGACAATCAGAGGAGAGAAAGAAGTCCTGTCTAATGTGATATGTACAAAGTCTTAGTGTATAGGGACCTAAAAAGATCATCTGTAACTCAATGAGAGACATAGAAACGATGAGTGGGATTGGAATTATAGATTAAACACTAAATTCTGGAAGGTGTTTTATGACATAGATATGAATGTAATTTCATGTTATTAGTAAAGAAGATACACTGGTGATCAAATCAGAGAGTTAGCATGATCATTTCTATTTTAGAAAGATTAATAACAAGGAGGGAGGTGAATAGATTGGAATCAAAATAGGGGCAAATAAAGTGGTGGAAATTCCTTTCAGTAATCCAGATAAAATATAATGTTTGTAATGGTAAATGATGGCTGTGGGGATAGAAAACCATGAGAAAAATTAAGAAGCATTCAATTAGATGGCGCCACAAAATTGCCTGGTCAATGGAATAGAGAATGCAATAAAAGAAAGACTCAAGAATGTGCCCAAGTTTTCAAACTGCTTGACTGATTGGATGACATTGTAACAATCGATATAGAAACATTTCTTGATGTGTAGGTTTAGTGGAAGGTTCAGGAGGAAGAGGTTATGCTATTCTTAAGTTAGAATATTATAACAAATCAAAACAAAAACCACATAATGATAGACTCTATTTAAAGCTAAATACTAAAATTTGAAATTTGTTTTTTTTAAAAATAAGTATACCATCTACATGTTTTCACATCAGATTTCATGAAGAAATTTTATCTAGCAGGAATTTAAGTATCTTGAAGTATTAAAATTATCATGTACTCTATCTCTCAGTAGCAGTAAATTTCCAGAAGATAATTTGCACAGAAATTACATAATTTTCAAAACTCAATCTTTTGGGAAATCAACCTAAAATACTGAAATCATGCAATAGATTTGGTTAGGTTACATTAGCACTTTCAAGAAAAACATTGCTTTTCTTCTTTTCTTTCTAAAGAAACGTGTTCCTTCCTACCTGATAATGCTAGCAGTCCCATGTCCAAGCAAATCCTTTTAAAAAAAAAAAATTATTTCAGTGTTGTCATTTTACTTTTACTTTCACATCAGCTAATATGATGGATGTGAACCAGATTTTCCGTTGTGCTTTAGAAATTTGAGGACACCTGAAATACCATTAACACTATAAGTAAGGTGTTAGCCCCAAGCAAAGTAGACAGAATAATGAGAGATGCAAAGGAAGTGTAATGGGAAGTGTGTTCACAAGGTATCATCCTGATGCTTTGTATTAAATTGCACCACATTTACTTACTTATCTGCATTTTGTCTTAAGGCTAAATAACGAAAGAAACACTTTGCCTGTTTCTTAGTTTAGAGACCTTCTTTAAATGTTCTTCTTGGCTTTGCTTTTGTAATGTATTCTACACGTTCAGCTTGAGTTCTATTTTTAATTTTGATGATGTTTCACCTATATAGTTATGAAAGCCCTAACTACTGAACAGATACATATTAATGTATTTCTGACATGTACAAGTCACAACACAAAAAGAAAGGTTTAAGGTGGAAGGAGGTATGTTGGCCCTCTGACCTTGGACATGTGACCTCCAGATCATGAGAAAATAAATTCCAATTGTTCAAGCTACTCAGCCTATGTCATTGTTTTATAACATTTCTAGCTAAGACAGCAAGTTAATGGCTAACTACTATCCAAGCAAGCTGCAAAGTACATCCTAATGAAAACCAGATATATATGGAAGACATTAATTCAGACTTGGAAAAAAGAAGATGTCTCTGAAGTGAGTCTTAACAGATAAGCCATACTTCTATAAGGAGAAAATTCTGATTAGAGTAATCTAACAAAGTATATGATATGAGGGAATTATGGGGATTCAAAGGGTTTCTGGTGATTGCAGTGTAGGGTCTGTGTATATGGAGAGAAGAGGGCAGGAGCGGACAGAATAGAGGAGTGTGTTTAGTAGGGAGGGATAAGTGTTGCAATATGAAGGTTGTAAATGTACAACAGACCTCTTTGACCTGCCAATTTGGGATCAATTTTAAAATTATATAAAATGATAAGGTAGGTAGAGAAAACAATAGATATTCCTGGAAAAATTTACAGTATATTATGCTAATCTTATCTTTAGAAAAGTGGGTTTTCTAATATCAATCTACCCAGTCATGAGCACTGCTGGGTTAGGGAAGTTTTCCCCATGCAGAAGAACAAGGCCAGGTTACAAATAAAATTTAGGAAAGTAGAACAAAATGGATACCTCCTAAACACAGCTAGCTCACCAGGCATGGTGGTGCATGCCTGTAATCACAGTCCTTGGGAGGCGGAGACAGGAGGGTTGCAGGTTCAAGACAGCCTCAGCAACATAGTGAGACTTTCAACAACATAGCAAGCTCCTGTTTCAAAAGAAAAAAAAATAGGTAGCTCACACAAGAGAAATGAGTTGAGTGGGCATATAGTTTTCTCTGCCAAACACACCATCTAATATCTGTTCTTTGCCAAGATAAGAGAAAGTAAAGAAGCAAAGAGAAGCCAGGAATGTAGGGTAGTCAAGCTACCCTGAATTAACTCTGGATTGGAGGCATTTGAGATAATCCTTCTGGTTGGTACTTTGGGAGTTTGCCACAAATGAAACTAGTCAGGTCTAGAGGTAAAAGTCTTGAAATAAAACTCAGTAATTTGCTCTCAAGCTCAATGTCCATGGCACCCTCTTACTGGATGAAAGGTGATCATAAGTGAGACAGGTTAAACTATCTTTTGTGAGCATTTTTAGTTGTAGTCCAAGGTACTTTAAGTAATTTCATGTTCCTAAAGAATTTTTTGGCCCTGTGCAATTCTAAAGGTGGTTTTTCTTCTCTCTTTCCAAATATTTTCACTGGAAAAACACCCTCCCCAGTGGCCTGGTATAAAGTTGCTTTGTTGCATAAGAATCCAATGCACCTAGGATCCCAGGGGATATTAACCTAGTACTTCCTGAAACCTTGCTTTTCCTGGGCATCTGTGCATACCAGGGTCCCAAGTACCATCACTTCCTGCTACAGCTTTAACTACAATGGTGGGAATAGAGTCATCATTTTATTTCCTCCTGTTCCTCTGCTTCTTTATCAAATCCCAGCATACCCTAGTTTTCCTGAGGCCCATATACTATGACTTAAGGTCAATTTAGCTAAGATTAAAACAACAACCCCATAACTGTAGGTAAAACTGCCATTAGCTGAAATGACACACTGAAATCAAAATTACATGTGATTGAGGACCAAAAATATTTTTCCAGGTCACATCAGTTAAAAGCTAATTAATGCTACCATGAAAACAAGCCTCAATGTACTCGCTGTCAGAGTCCTAATCCCATATTCCCAGGCCTACAAAACCTTGTCATTCAATTATTATTTTGTCCCCCAATTTTTGCTTTTGTTTATTCCCCAATAATTTAGCCGAATTCCAGAGACATTTATAATTCTCCCCTCTCCCTTACTTCAGTTCTAAACAAATGAAAAAGAAAAAGGAAAGTAAGATATATTGAGCTATTACTGAGAAAGTAACTTATATGCAGGCAAGTGGGCTTTCTAATACTGATGCCTAGAATTAGAAAAACTTACCCAGGCAGTTGGTGGAAACTGAGATGAGCTGCAGAAGACTGAATTGCCAGGTATTATTGTCAGTCAAGAGGAGAAAAAATGAAATCAGCCTTCATTCTCTAACTAATAATGTAAGCAAGAGTCAGACAATCTCAAGCGAGACACCTACAAGAGGCATTGGCCAGTGAGGAAGCCTTTAACTGGAGGTGCCTAGGCTAGAAATCAGTAGGTCTAAAATCATAGCCAGTGAGGAAGAAGGAAGAATAGTGGGGAGATGCTGGGTCCTGGGGAGGGCAGCTTTCCCCACAAGTTCTGTCACATAGAGCCTTTGAAATTGCCTATGGTAGGACCAGAAAGATCATATGTTGGATTTGGGCCAAAAGCTGGACCTCTCACCATTCCCAACAGAGCTCAGCCACCAGAAAGTGCTCTATCCCCTTTATTTGAGAACATGTCCCTGAAAAACTCAAAGTATGAAGCTCAGAGCAGAGATTTTCCATAAATAAGAAGGAAGGCATAAAGACACCACACTGAACTCTTTTTGTCTCACAAACTCAACATGAAATGTATCTTTCCTCGGGCCCAAGTAAAGGGACAGGAAGAAGTCAACAGACACACATTAGTGATATCTCAAGTTTTATCTTAAGTTTATCATTCATGCAGGAAGCAATTTTTTCAAATGTTCTGACTAGTGATGCAACAGGATTTAAAAATATCAATCAATAAGCAAGATGCTCATAAGTATCCCTCATCTGACTTTTGAACAAAGCATCATATTTTGGGTGTATTTTTATTCTCAAATTTTTGGTATCATGTAAAGTAAATTCACATTATTAAAGTGAGAGAAGGAGTCTGGGAAAAAGGTAAACAGAACATACAAAGCAACTAGGATGATAAAACCAAAAGACATGAATAATATTTACAGAAAAATAACTGACAAGGTATTTTCATAATTACTAAAATGCAAGCATGGGACAGATCTCTGATAGCATCTTGCATGAGAATAGAAGTAAGCAAAGGGGAACCTGGTGAATCTGAAACCTCCAAATTAGCCAATAGTTACTGACTTATGAGCTCAGCAAATCAGTTTGAAAACAGCAGCTACAACTGGGAGAATGCACATGCCAAGAGTAAGAGAGAACATGGAGTTTGAGATAAGGTTGAAAGGTGTGGAGTGCTGTGTATCCCATGAGCATTTTGAACTGTCTCAGCTCTTTTTCATAATGGAGTAGATATCTTTTGACTAGAACTCAAACAAAAAAAGACACAAAGGAAAAAGAAAAAGGAGTTTGAGTAAAATTGAGGAAGAGAAATAGCCAGTAATTCTCAGAAAGCAAGTTGTTGCATTATTTAACTCCTCATAGAAACAACAGCAGATACAAATCTAGATTCATGATGTTGGAAATTATTTCTTATAGTTTAATGAAATTAATTTCACAGAGGTAAAATCAACAAAAATGACTTTCATAAAAATTATTAAAACAAGAGAGGAGTGACTAAGAAACAGAATGAATGACATCAATACAGGCAAGGAAAATAGGTCAGAAAAATTGTCCACAAAACATCAATACATCAAAATAGCCAAAAGGAAAAGGAAAAGTCATTATAAATATGAAAGTATAAAATAGCTCAGAAATAAGGTGATCCATACACATATACACACAAACATAAGACCAAACATTGTTCATCATTAGGAATGACAGTAAAATGCCCAAACTGTGATCTCTAAATACCATCCCTCAAGATGAGAAACCAGAGATATTTGAGTGATTGGCTGATTCCAAGTCTGAGGCATGAAATTGACAATCTACTACTTTCCCTACAAGATTAGCAGAGAATATTTTTTCTGATATAAGACAGAGAGAATTGCAAGCACAAAGTCTACATGTGGAATTGTGTGCTGCACTGAGAAAAAGTAAGGAGACTATCTGTGCAGTAGCTCATTAAGTGAGGGCAAGAGGTGTGATTGGGACAGATGCCTCAAACGGTAGCCCAGGTCATGAAGGGCTTTGTAGGTCATTTTAAATACTTTTGGTTTTCTCTGAGAGAGAACATGGAGTAGTTTGAGCCAATAATTATTATATGACTTCTATTTTAAAAATATCATTTTGGGTGTTGT
>PVLC010032959.1:0-17852 GCA_004027655.1 Graphiurus murinus | reverse complement strand
TGTGTGTGTGTGTGTGTGTGTGTGTATACACACCACTTGGTGTGTTCCCCTCCAGATCCTATCCACTCTCCTCTTCCTCTCTCCCCATACATGATAGTGAGATTGCTTCTCAGTGTTCATTATGTAAGACCCAGGCCAAATGTTACCTCGTCTAAAAAAACCTTTTGGGGTTTCCTCAGAAAAAAACTAATGGCTTTATTTTTTTTTCCTGCCTGATAAAATTATTTGTTCAAATATTCAGCATATCAATAGATTTTAAACACCTTGAAGGGAATAATCATATATTGTTCTAAAATTTAAGAAAGGTTTCTATTTTTTCTGTCATTTTTATATTATCTGCCCTTTTGGTTGTTCTATCCAAGGCCAAATAGCAGTGGCTCATTCTACATTGTAAATTGTCCACCCTCAATAAAATTTCCATGTGGTGATCGAGATTTGAGTGACCACAGACCCTGGGACCACCAGAAGCAAATGTGAGTGTCTTGGGAAACCCAGGCCATATGGTCACCCTATGTGATCTGGGTGCCCTTTTTAAAGAGATAAAAAGTGGGAAGGAGAGAAGGGGAAAGGAAGGCAAGTTCCTTCCTTTATAAGAGCATGGACTGGGAGTTGTACTCATGCCTTCATTGCATGCCGAAGACAGACCATAGCCACATGAGCACATTGAACTGCAAGGGAAGCTGGGAACATGTGGCTGTGTGTCATTGTTCTTGTTAAACTCAGGGGTAGTAAGAAGGAGGGGAGATGGTGTTGAGGGACAGCTTACGCTCTGCAGCACAAACTGAATTTGCACATTTCCTTTTTAAATCAGATAGTAGATAACTCAAATTTCTACAAAATTATAGAAAGGAATGCTTTCTTTCAGACACCAGGGAAATGTATTGTTCTGCACTCTAGTAGTAAGGGGACAGACCATCTCTTTTTCATGACAAGTTACATAAAATATTCTGATAAAAATGTTTTGAAAAAAGTTCAGGAAATGTAATACCTGTATTTTTAAAATTCTAGAATAGTTTTGTTATGTAGTTTGCTAACAGGCAGTATTCAATAGACTGTCCCAGTAAATATAGTTTAGAGGAAATTGGTAATGAAAACTTAGGATTCAACTGAGAGTTCTCTATCAAATATTATCAACTTGCTCTTCCAGCTTTGCTGACAGAGTGAAGAGAATGCCTTTCCCTGCTTTTCACACTGGTGCTGCCTTTTACTAACTAGCCACACCATCCAGCGGGTGGGCAGACCCGGCCTGGAGTAAATGAGCAGAAGGCACCTGTGTGCCCACAGCAGGAAGGGTAGGCCTGCGCATCTCTAAGTAGTCTCTGCAAATTTCAGTGGAGGTGAAAGGCTCCCTGGCACATACATCTTTTTAATCAATGGTGACCTCAATATGTCATCCCACATTTTTGAAAGGATTCTGAAATACAACAGCTATTCCTTAAATTTGAATGTATACTTCTTCCTCTTCCTGCAGCCCCCAATTTTGCTATCAGTCATGGTTGCTAATATCCCTGCTATCTTCAGCCAAGCTGCCAACTCTTGTCAGTTACTGAAATATTGTTTATGCAGGAACAATTTATTTTTTAGAGAGATGAAAAGCAGATTGCAAAAGGAGAGTCTTGCCAGTGCATTGGAATGTATTCCAGTTTCAGAACACTTCAACATAATTTTTCAATTATTATTCATTATTTCATGTTGATTGGTAAAGTGCTTCCCAAATAATTGGTTCAGAAAAAAAATCACTCTATGCTTGAAATAATTGGCAATGTTTCTTTATTTGTGTTTATAAGATATCTGATTATATATTCTTGAAAATATCACACATATGGAGGATGAATTGTGACATTGCTTCAGTGTGGCATTTTTGTCAGTATATATATATATATTATATATATATATTGCACACATATGTGCAATTTATGTGTTATTTTAGTGCATCTTCTCATTATGTTTAAAATGGTTTATAATTTGTTTCTAAACAAGTCTTTACATTTATTGCTATTAAAAAACCTTGTGAGAATGTAGGTAAAGGAGTATAGTTTTTGTTTTATTTAGTGGTCTCTTATTTCTTAGAAAAAGTAACAACAACAAATATTTCTACATAACAAGTTGAGATTTGTAGGGAAGAAAATGATACTTGAAATGGATTTTCTGCCTTTCATTTTTATTCCTTTTTTCATTTCATAATATGTGGTTTTCTATAGTTTCTCCTTTTATTCTCTCTTCTCCCTTACTTTTTAAAAAGAATTTCAAAATTACTGAAAACCTCTTCTGTTGTCTCATTTTTAAACTTCATATAGAACTTAGAGAAGTTCTAAACTATTTCCCTCTTATGCATGATTATTCTAAAAAAATGACGACTTTATGACTGTTTTTACTTAAGAAATCTAACCTTGGGGAGCATAACTGGAAAATCTTTGACTTTCTGGCTCTTTCTTTCATTTTCTGTTACTCTCTTCTCTCTATTATAAATTTTGTAAACAGATTAATTATCAGACATCATTATAAATTTTCTTGAGAGAAAAGAAAAACTAGCAGCCAGGGCTTTCAATTTCATAACAACAGTTGTTATTTCTGCTTCCAGGCATGGTGACCATTGTTCAGTCTGACCTCCATTAAATTGTTGAATAATTCTATTGAAAAGTTATACATTTTTTTCTTGACTCAAAATGCAATTAACCTACATGTTATCTGAGAACAAACCTCCATTTTTCACTGAGATTATACTAAATGGCAAACTGGTAGGATCTCCTTTTCTCTCTCTGTGTAGAATGAGAAAGATACTTTTTGAAAAAAGTAAAGTAGTTAAAAACTGCCCAAATAAAAAGCATAACTTACATTTCAGAAAATAGTTTTCAATATTAGCTTTGCCACAGGTTCCCTCAAGATTATATGGTAATTATCACAGTGGTTATAGTTAGGTTATAGTTGTATCTATATGATTGCAATTCTTGATGGTTTTTAAATGTAATTATAGGATTTTATTTTATGTATGCCAAGAAATTTATATACTGAATAAAATAAGTGTCTTATATTATTCATTATTTAGCTCTTTTTTTTTTGCGGTACTAGGGATTGAACTCAGGGGCATTCTACCTCTGAGCTATACCCCCAGCCCTATTTTTTATTATTTATTTTGAAACCGAGTCTCATTAAGTTGCAGAGTGCCTCACTAGGTAGCTGAGGCTGGCCGTGAACCCGGATCCTCTGGTCTCAGCCTCCCGAATGCTGGGATTACAAGTGTGCACCACCACGCCCGGCCATTATTTAGCTCTTTATTAGTTGTTTCATCTGACACACAAAATACTTCCCTATATTAGTAAGCAACACTACAGCAATGATATTTAGATCACTTTTATATAGCTTCTTATATAAGTTAGTGTCTGGATTTGTTCAGGAATCAAGTAAATGAATAAGTCAAGTAAATGACTAATTATTACATAAAGTGAACAAATTAAATAAAATTACATTAATACAATTACATTAATGAATTTATTAAATGTATTTAGCAAATTAAAATTACATAAAATAAAATCGTTTTTTTCCAATGGTCATACTTGAATTTATAAAATCAATAACAACTATTAATGGAAGAAAGTGCTAAAAAATTATACTTTCATATTTCCACATTGAATAGTCAAAATTCTTTCTAATAATACAGTATATCTGTTATAAAATAAAGTTTGGAATGGTAGGTAAAGAGACTGCCATAAAAAAATCAACATGATAGTTGTGATGACTATACCATATTTTTTGAAGGTGAGACTTATGTACTTAGACTTAAAAATGATTTTATACATATGTGTATCCCAGTTACTGACTGGTTAGCATTTTTAACTATGTGGACAACCTGGAAACTGGCAGTATCAAGTAAATATCTTGGTCAAATATTTGAATGAACTCCTGTAAGCAAGAGAGAAAGAAGTGAAGGAAGTGCTACAAATAAAAGCAGATTTTTTTTTGCAGGAGATTAACTAAATGTTAACAGTGGGCACTTATTAAGGTCTTCAGGATTTATTGCCTATATAACTACAATAACCTCCTACACTAGTTTTTCTACTCACATTCTGGCCTTCTCCAGTATATTCTTCATATAAGTTTTGTTCTCAGATGCGACTTGATCACAACATAGTCTTATTTGGATTTCCTGATTGACTCATTTTCACCTGTAGGATAATCTGTGCTCCTCGATGTGGTGTTCAGAGTTCTCCATATTTGGCCCTTGTCAATAGCATCATTAGTTTTACCTGGACCCACTCACCCTTTGTATTTATGTCTACCAAACAATTCACAATGGCCTAGAGGCTCCATATTCTCCTTGCCTCTGATCATTTAATGTGTCTCAAATCCTGTCGCTATTTTCACTTTGCTCTCGTACTTCTGGGACAAGTCTAATTATGTACACTTCTAGGAAGTCTTCCTGTATTAGTCAGTGATGCATTGCTGTGGCCAAAATACCTGAAAAAAAGAAAAAAAGAAAAAAACAACTTAGAGGAGGAAAAGTTTAATTTGGCTTATGGTTTCAGAGGTCTCAGTCCAGGGTTGGTCAGCTCCATTTCTCTGGGCCCGAGGTGAGGCAGAGCATCATGGTGGAGGAGCATTGTGGAGGACAGCTGCGTAGCTGCGTAGCTCCTGGAAGTCAGGAGAGAGAGAGAGAGAGAGAGAGAGAGAGAGAGAGAGAGAGAGAGAGAGAGAGAGAGAGAGAGAGAGAGAGAGAATGAATATGAGTGAGTCTTTCAGGTAACTTAGTGAAAGTCATGATCCAATCATTGCCTAAAAGCCCCCCTCCCCCACTGAACCTTGCTTCATTGGTGATCATGCTTTCAACAGATGAGCTTTTGGGGGACATTCCAGATCTGAACCATAACACTTCTCTAATTCTAAGCCTACAAACATTTTGTGTAGGACCTCATATACCCTTCCAAATATTCTGTGTATACTGTTACTATAGCACTCATTTACTTGCTTGTCTCATCATTAGACAGACAGCAAACAGTGCATATCATGGTTATTGGCTAAAATAGCTTAGAGATTCCAGTGAAATTAGCTTCTTCTAGCAGATACAGTAGGCAATTTCTATTCTTTCTAGTCTCTCAGACATTCTGGCAGGAGGGGGCAGTCTTTTACCTCACTACTCCTCTCCTATATGGAGGTGGGATATCAGCCTTTTCTAGATTCACTCTTTCAGCCACAGAAAAAGGAAACTATAAAGACTATTTTCTTATGGATTTTAAGTTATTTCATGCTATATATAGAAAGGCAAAGAAAGCTATAGTCTGCTTGGTTGGAGAAAACATTTATTCTCTTCCTAACAGAGGAATAAATGTATAAGTGGAATAATAAATGTGTTAGAGGGTCTGTGAAATCTTACATTGACCTGAATGCCCACATGCTATCAGAAACCTATTCAATTCCAACTTGAATATCTAAAGATTACATTGTTAGTTCTGATGATATTTTAATGCTCATTCATTCATTTAACTTTATTGATTTATCACATAATCATTAGCTGATTATGTGTCAAGAACTATGCTAGGTACTACAGTGTGACTAAACCATAGATCCCCGCTCTTCATCTCCCTGCAGAGGTCTGGAATGTAAATAAAATACTTTTGGTAGTAATAGTTCTGAGAAGTAGTGTGTATTTCACCCCACAGGAGAGTTATTTTGAAATATATATTGAATAAATAAAATAGAAATGAAAAATTTAATTTAAAAACAAAGTTAAGGATAAATAACTACCAAGAAATAATATTATATATTCATTTTCACAGCATCATAGTAAAAGTTGTGTTTTACTGATTAATGCAAATATACTCTGAAATAGAAGGATTTCTACAAAATAGAAGAAATTTAAACCTCTCTCTTTCTCTTGATTATTTGTTAATAGCCTCATATTTCACATGGAACCAGAGGATATTACACTGCTGACATTTAATAAATCTGAGGAAGCAACCGAAATAATTAATAATCTATTCATGGAAATAATGATAAAGCACTAGGAAAATACAATCTGATTATGGTAGTAATAGAAACAAAAACAGCAGGGTATGAAAATGACAAAGAAATCATGATGTGTGTTCTTGTATTTTCAAATTTTATTTTTAAATGTTTCAATTTGTTTGTAAATGGTTAACTCATTTGGTTTTAGAAAAACATATTTATATAATTTTCTTTTCTTGGTTATAATGTTTAGATTTCCATTCCCCAAATTTCAGAGTTAGGATGCTTTGTGACTCATTCTGCTCAGTAGGCAGTTTCCAAATGTTGAATGAATGGGGATTTAGGAATTAGCCTTACAGTCTGGCCCTCACCCACATCAGTTCATAGTATTTTCTGTCTACTGGTCTATAAAGAGAGGAAATATGTATAAATTAACTCGGATCACTGCGTTTGTGATTCTGACCGATGTTTGGAAATCTTGGACCCAGCTTCATTCTTCTGTCATGGGGCAAGATTTTTGGGTCTGTTTTTGATTTTCCACTTCTTGTAAGCTATTAACCTCTTTTATTAAACAACAGGAAGGATGGGGGAGGAGGTGGATGGTGGGAACACAGAAGGCATGGGGTGGGAAGAGGTTTGAACTGAGGTTATGGACATGATTCTGGGCTCCAAGTTTCTTTTCTCAGTCCGTGTTCAACAAGCTTTCAAGAAGGACATTGTGCTACTTTGGCAAAAAGTACAGATTGATGTCTTCCTGTGAATGCTGTGCTTTGTAGTAAGCCCCGATGGTCAGTTAAAGGTATCTGAATTTCTGAAGAGACCGTTTGATTTGAAGCCAGAGGAAGCCTGGGAGTCTGTGGTAGTCGCCACTTCTTCTGTATAAGCTTGGAAAAAACTTCGTTCCCAGGGTTCTGGAGTCTGAGTTGGTTCAAGGGGGTGGCTGCAAAATATTTCCTGAATGAATTCAAATGGCCTCTGTCAAAGGAATTTGGCCCTGTGGATCTGTTAACAGAAAACTGCACAGTTGCACAGTGACTTGGGTAGATTGATATATAAAGAGAAGTGAAAAGATTCACGAACACTTCTAAGAACAAGATTATTATACAGTCCCTTTGTTCCTGCAGTAGTGTCAGCTGACATCAGGTTTCTTATTATCTAAGATGCTAAGAAGCCTCCAGAGAAGCTATGTGAAATAATCAGTATTGCAAGTAGTTTCTCTTCTTTAAGAGAAAAGATTTCACATAAAATTTGTGGAAGGATATATACCAAACTATTATCACTAATTACCTTGCAAGTGGGTGGTGGTGAGAATGTAAAGAAATGGTGGTGGTAATGGTGACAGGGAGATCTTTAGCTTTTTTATTTATACATTCCTTATTTGAACACCAAAACATATTAGTTAAAAATAAAATAAAGTAAATGTAACGGCAAGATTTTATTTTCTTCCATGAAATTTTGTTATTAGGTTCATTATAAGCTGTGCAACTTCAACACATTTAAGCAAAAACAAAACAAAAACAAAAACAATGTTATGTTGAAATGTATGTGTATGTGATTACAATAAAAAGCCCGTACTAACAACCTTGCTCTCTGTGAATGAAACAGAGCATCCCCACAGTGCTTGCCTTCCAGTGAGTCTCAGTGCTTTATAGTTTTGTCTATTTCTGAGCACTGGGAAAGGGATAAATAATGCTTGTCTCCATTTCAAGAGGAGGAAAATTTAAGTGGAAAGTTGTCTACTGAGAATAGTTTAACACATTTTAGAATAGGCACACAATGCACTAAAGAAATGGATTCATTTTAGAAAGATCCCACAATATGTTTTTTAATGAAAAAATTTAAAAAAAACCACAAATGGATCAAAATGTTACAAATATCCATTAACACACATAGAAACACTTTCTTTTTTTTTTTTTTGTGGTACTGGAGATTGAACTCAGGGGCATTCTACCTCTGAGCTATACCCCCAGCCCTATTTTTTATTATTTATTTTGAAACAGAGTCTCACTAAGTTGCAGAGTGCCTCACTAGGTAGCTGAGGCTGGCGGTGAACCCGGATCCTCCAGTCTCACCCTCCCGAATGCTGGGATTACAAGCGTGCGCCACCAGGACCAGCTTAGAAACACTTTTAATAAGATATTTTATCTGTATGCTTGGATTAGAAGTAATTTTCACTTGTTTTAGTTTGTATTGTGAAACTTAATATGCAGAAAACTACAATACACATCCAGTCATACACAAACACATATATATGCACACACACACATATACGCACAAACATGCACACACACACACACACACACACATACACACACACCACATGTATATTTAAATTACAATAGTCTTATGTATATACCCAAATTACAATACCTTCAACACTCCCCATTATGTCTTTTCCTAGATGCATCTGCTCTCATCCTGCCCTCTCTTTTCCAGGTAAACACTTTATGTCTTTTGCCCCATTCATTCCCTTGCTATAAAGGATGATTTACTTTCTATGTATTTTCTCCAAACAATATATTGCTTGGTCTGGAAAAACTGAATAGCTAGCACAAATCTATTACCTTTAGATGAAGACTCCCTGGAGAAGATTAAGTGAACAGTCCCTGACTCACTGACTTCAGGCTTTATAGTTGTGAAGTGTCCTTTTGGTCTATAAGGTTCTGATAGAGTCCTGGGAAAGTGGGACTCACTTACCAGTCAGGATTTCTAGCAGGACTCTCACTGAATTATCAATAGAAATGTAACCAGAGAGAGAAGACTGCTGTTTTCTTTAAGGTCATTATAGCTTATATTGCAGGTCTCAGGTTTATCCAAAGACAGAATGGGTCTATGGAGATGAAATGGCTGAAGTTGGTTGCTTCAGAATACAAGGAATTTAGAGGAGAGCAGGAGTTTCATCAGTACACAATCAATGAAAACAAAAGAAAAATACATGAGAATCTGCAGCAACTTTATCCAGGCATCTGTCCTCTGGTACATGGAACTATATGCCGTACCCTTTGGTACAGTGATTGCCCAACACAGTTCATCAAAAGGTACTTATGCTAAGGCTGTTTATCTTATGTGTCTTTGTACATCTGTCTATTGAGTGATGCTTCTCCAATCTGCACTAGTTGCCATATAAGCTTGTGCATGGCTGATACCCTGGGATCTCTCTTCTGTATCCTGAGAACACCTTTTACCTCCTTTCTGGACTAGATCTCCTATTTTTGGATATTCAAGTCTTTTGTTGGTTTGTTTGCTTGCTGTTTCTTTTATTAGTCTATGTCCTCTAGTAGCTTTTTGAGAAAGGGTGGGAACAATATACATTTTTGAAAAAATATTTAAGGTTTTAAAAATGTCTCCAAACTTGATTGATAATTTGGCTGGATATAGAATTCTATTTTAGAAATCATTATCAATTTGGATTCTGAGACATTTCTTCACTGCATCTTGCTTTTGGAGTTGTTATTGAGAAATCCAAAGCCATTTTGATTTTTTCTATTATCTATATGATGCATTCTTCATAGTCTCCCTTATTCTGTCAGAAACATATAGAACTTTCTTTATTACCAATGTTCTAAACTCATAAGATAGATAGCCTTAGCATAAGTACCTTTTGATGAACTGTATTGGGCAATCACTGTACCAATTCAACCTGGCAATTCAGATTGAATGATTTTGGTCATTTCTTCTCATCTACTTTCTTTGTTACCTCTTTTTGGAAAACCTATTATTGAGGGCCAGATATCAGGAATTATTTGTCTTATTTATCTTATCTCTTTGTAGCTATTTCCCATCATTTGGTCTTTTTTTCTATGTTCTGGAGAATTTCTTCCTTTTGACATAATATTTGCAATCACTTTTTATTTTCTGAATACTACTTTTCATAGTGTCCCCTTTGTGTTGCAGTATCTTCTTTTATTTCTTTGATAATGCTATTCAAAAATTTATTCTCTTGTTTATATTTTCTTCTAGTTCATTCTTTATGAAGATTGTTTGGTTTCTACCTTCCAGGTTAGAGCTTTGCCTGAGATGTGTGGTCATCCTTGACCAGCTGTTAATGATCAAGTTGCCCCTTTCCTCCCCATGCATGTGGCTTGTCATCATGCTTTATTGTAGGGTAATGTGGGTGGGCTGTTTGCAGGGATAATCTCTAATGACAATACCTGTAAGTTTTTCCTTTTGGGCTGGTCATATCATGTAAAGGAGAGGCTTCCAATCTTTTTCTTGGAAGCCAAAAATCTGGTTTCTGGGATTCTGAAAGTGAGTTACAGTTGTGCTTTCAGAATTGGGAATGAGTACAGATGCTCAGTTTGAAATTATACATAGGTACCTATACTCAACTGTTCACAGAATCCCTCCAGCCAGGGAGCCTCAGAGATTAAATCCACAAATTATTCTGAGATGGGGAAAAGGAGATTGTCCAGCAATATGAATTAGAGGATCTAATTAGTGATCTGCTTTTCAGTTTTCTTACAGTCCTTTTGGTTGTAGCCCACTTCCCCAACTATTCCATGATTGCAGAGAGGTTCAATGATATCAGGATTTGGGATTTTTAATGATTTTCTTCTCTATTGGCTTGGAATTTCGCTTTCCTTTATTCACTGCATCAATTACTACACACTCATCTCCTTTGCAGCACCCAGTGTTTTATTGCTATTCTCTCCTCTTCATCTTGTCCTTTAAAAATTCCTTTTACTCTGGCTCTAGTGGGGTTTTAGGATAAATACAAATTTAATGGATGAGTTTGTCCCACTTAAAGCAGAATGACTCATTTTTTTCAAATTTTTAATACTTTCTGTATATACTTAACAATCATTACAAAATACTTTAATAATCTGTAATGTTATTATGGTTTGGATTTAGAATGTCTCCCTGGACCTCATGTAGACAAGGCAACCATGTTGGAGGTGGGGCTTAGCTGCTGAGGAGTGGTGTGTGGGGATGTGGCCTTAGTGATTATAGATGGTCCTTCCTCCCCTTGCTCTCTTTCTTGCTTCTGACCTTGGTAATGTGAGAGCAGAGCTTTCTCTCTGCTCCTTGCACCACACCCTGAGCTTCACAGATATAACCTGGCCTAATGTAGACTGAACCCCTGAAATCTTCAACACTGTGATCAAATAAATCCTCTAAGTTGTTTTCCTCAGGTTTTTTGGATCATAGCAGTGAGAATGCTGACTGAAATAAATAGTAAAGCCATACATATTATGACAAAAACATTCAAATGTATATCACAATAGTGAGCAAAAAGGAATCAAATATTCTTGTATATTTTTCTAAAATCTACACAAGTGGTTGAGTATAGTAGAAATGTCTACAAATTCCTATCTGACTGATAGGAATTTGACTCTGACTGATATAAAACATGTGTTTATAATATGCATGTAATGAAATGTATGGATGTATTATAAACACATGTACAGTTATGTGCCACAAAGCAATATTTTGGTCAATGATGGAGCAATGTATTAGGTGGTCTCATAAAGTTACTGCCTAGTGACATCTTAGCCATCTTAGTTTGTCTAAGTTCACTCTCTGATGTCTATACAATAACAAAATCTCCTACTGACACATTTCCAGAATGTACCTCTGTTGTTGAGTGATGCCACACTTTATGTAAGAGAACGAGAGGCATTGTGAGTTCCTTTTGGGTAAAATGTAGACTCACTGAGCAGGCTTATAGAAAGGTAAACCAAAGCCAAGAGCAGAAACTTCACATGTAGCTCCTTCATTATGCAGGTCTCTAGACTTTATTACTACTAAAAGAAAGCACAGGATCATTGTGCAATTGTTACTTGCTGTGAAATTGAGATAAAAATTGGTCAAATCCTAGTCTATAAACTATTTTGGAATCCTCTGGTTATTGTAGGTTTATGATGTTTTAAAGAACATTCTCACTCTGCCACTAGCTATTCTTTAAATTCTTATGAAAAGAGAGAGAATAAAGGCACACAGAGCCATGAAATTTTATTTTTCAAAGAGAAGGATAATTAAAATAAAATTTGAAGCATATCTAATTAATCTTGGAAGCCCAGGGAAATTTGGATAAGTATGAGAAAGTTTGGGAGTTAAGCTTGACAATTAAATTTAAAGAAGGGGAGGATGACTCATTTGGAATTAGAAAATAAATAAAGACATGTCCAAATTGAGAGCCAATCCTGCTGTTGGGGATATATGAGAAGGGCAGACAGGGTAAAGGAATTCAGAGCAAATGAGCTTGAAATGCTCATTAGAAAAACTTCTTTTTATTTATGGACATTCCTTTGAAACATCTCACCAATATCTAGTGATTAAATGTAAAGTAGTGGAGTTGATTAAATTTAGTGAGTAACAACCCTATGTGTAGCACAGGCGAGTAATATAGTGGGGAGACTGGGATCTTTTGTGTGCTTTTACCCTTTCTGACCCATGGTGACCTGCAAGTCATGGGCTTGGTCTGGCAAACTGTTAATTCATAAGCCTTGGTTTGTTTGTTTAATCTCTTAAATAATTTATTATGAAAAATTTCAAACACTCACAGAATTAAAGAGAATAATGTAATGATTCTGATATCCCCATCACCTAGCCTCAGCAATTATCATAATTGTTCAATCTTATTTTATCTAAATGCTTGTTCCAACCTTCTTCCACTCAGGGTATGGTGAAGAACAGCCTAGAAACCATAATTATTTCATTTTGAAATGTTTCTGCATGTATCTAAATGATAAGGTCTTTTCTTTAAAAGGTGCCTGTAGTATCATTATCACATCTAGAACAAATTTCCTTTATTTGTGTTTAATACTTTCCTATGGCATTGATCAGAGAAAATTTGAACATGAGACCTGAATCAAATAATTATGTCCTCTGACTTCAAGTTCCCATTATGTTTCATCACAAATGCGTATGATACATTATGTTCAAACCTCTTTCAGCTCATGACAGATTTTTTTGTTCAATAATTACTGCCTTTATCTTCTTATTATATCAGTATTCCTTTACTTGTAACAACATTTCTTCAAGTAGCTTTCCCAATAGAACAGATATCTAGATGGGTTCTTTTTTTATTAATTACTGAATAAGTGTCTTAATTAGAGTGGCATTCTTTAGCTATAAATAATCAGGAAAGAATACAAACACAGCATTTTGTTCAGCAAACTGAAAGTCCTCCTGTATACCATCACCAATATTCTGACAAGGGAAACTAGAGTGTAGTCCTATGCTTGAAATAAATGCCTTGGAGACTAGATTAGATATTTCTAAGCCCAGAGATATTTCAGTGACCCTAGCAGAGACATTTTGGTATCACTAGACACGGTTCAGTGCCATTCTGTGCTTTGAGAATGAGGGTTAGCTGTGGTTCCACTTTTGTTCACTGGAAGTTGAGTGGAATAACCAGTGAAAGCCAGTATAACTTTCCTCTTGCTGCTTAGGCATATTCATGTTCTGTAGGAAAAGAATAATCTCCAGTGGCCTTCTGCTTTATATAAAACCTGTAGAAGCTTCAGACCCATCACAAAGAGATGGATAAAACTTATGATGAATGCAAAACAAGGTATTTGTGTATTTTTAGGAAATGCAGAAATTTGTTAGAGCCTCTTCATTTTCCCTTAACCCAAAAAAGCACTATTATCCTGTTTAACATGCTGTAACTCAAGATATTATATTATGGTACAATGCTATACCAGATTTGGAGGTCACAGGGAATTTTCAAGATTCCTTGGATATGATAGTGACATGGATGCCTTTAAAGATGTTATACTGCAGCTTTAAGCTCCTGAGCCTGCCATTGTCAAGTGGGCAAATATTGATTTTCTCTACCTCATTTCATTTATATAGCCAGTTGTATCAGTAAGAAGGGGTGGATCATAAAACCCAGCATCACAGAAGCTTATTTCTCACTCACATAAAACCTGTTGAGGGTTAAGCATCACTCTGAGGACAGCTGTCCATATGTTGGTAGAGTTATTTCTTTTATTGTTATTAAAATTCACCACTTTGATGAAGAGACAAAAAAGCAAACAAACAAAAGACCCTCTATTTTTCCTTTTCTTATGGCATCTCTGCATTAGCATGAACTTCCTTGAACACTAGAAGAGGGCATGGAGGAGGGTGCTCCAGTTTGTCAACACCTCCCCAGAGAAGTGGCATAAGCCCCTTCTGCTCAGATTTCATTAACCAAAGTAAGCCACCCAGCCACCTCCACACACAAGGAGACTGGGAAATACAATCCTTGCAGATATACAGTGAGAGGAAAATTACAAGTCCTTGTGGGCATCATTAATGACTATCTAAACATTTATATTCCAACTTATTTCTTTGAATATTGCTGAAACTACATTTTATATTTACTATTTTGATGAAGTAAAACAAAGACACCATTTTTGTCTTCCTTTATCTTTCCTCATTTTTCTCCTTAACCATGAAAGTTTTTTTTCTTGCAAGTGTTATGTATTTCTCCAGATATTTCAATGACTTTAGATCAGTGTTTCTTAAGCTTTTATGCACATACAAATCACCCAAGATCTTGTCAAAGTGCCTATTCTTGTCAAAGTGTCTATAGGTCTGAGGTGGGCCCAGATTCTGTATTTTTAGAGCTCCCAGGTGAGGTAGATGCTGCCAGCCTGTGGAGAACACTTTGAATATCAAGCCTTTGGTCTATCTTTCCACTTAGCAAGATTCATCATTTTAGTTGGATTCAAGTAGAAATTTAGGCCATTCTTTTTTCTTTTTTCTTTTTTTTGTCTCTACATCTGAATTAGGGGCAGTGTCTCAAGGTGACAGTTGTCAAATGTGTGGGAAAACTTGTCAATGCAACTCAAAGCAGGCTTCTAAAAGATAATTGGCTTTGTGTTCATTCATATTAAAACAGGACCGCCAGAAAGAAAGAAAACCTAATTGAACACTCAGAATCTCACTAAAAGCCAGCCTCTAATTATGGTGGGGCCCCGCACAGCAGGGACACTGACGGGAAGAGGAGATACTGAAAACATCTTTATACTCTTTTGCTCTTAAGAGCCCTTCCTGAGATCAAATGCAATTTGTGCTAAGCTTTACCCTCAGCAAGCATCTCGGAGACAGAGAGAGCATTTGTCATCATGCTTCAATTTTGTCTAATTATTAATAGAGCACTTATTTTTCCTCTGATCTTTTACTAATTAGGATTCTTGCATGTTTTAAGCATTTCACTTAGCACTCAGGATTCCAGATGAATTGCCATTTGGCTCCAAGATGCAGATAGACTTCAGAGGGCTGAATGAGAATCTGTGTGGATGTGTACTTGGGTAGAAATGAGGCTGAACTAGGTAAGAGCACTCACGGGCACTTTTCACTTTACCCAGAGGCTATTTTTTCCTTTCCCTCATTTGTAATGCTAGCCTATGATGGTAGAATGGGTGTATTGCTATAAATTAGCAGCCATGCCTCATACTTCTTATTCTGCAGGTGTAATTCAAAGAACTGTCACAAGGAATAGCAAAGCTATATATTCTTCTTTATAGCAACTGTCATAAAAATCCCAATTACTTTAAATTATCACAAAATGACTTCAAAATCAACCCCAGACCTGCTGCCCTTGATTTTCTTGCAATTAGTTCAAAGGGCAGAAGATAGAGCAATAAGTTTGAGGGTATTTTATATAGCAGTTACATTTTTCATGATCAAGGAACTTTTAGTTTACAGCTTCCTTCCTTTGAACTAATTCATCGAAGGAGACAATAATTCTAGGTCCCTTCCTTATTATGCTGACACTCGATTTCTAGAACTTGGGAATATTTCACTTCCCTTTTATCATTAAAATATTTAACACTGTAATTTAAAATCTTAGTAAATGCTTGTTCTTATGCAATGAACCAAAGCTCATTGGACTTAGTCCAAGGGAACCCGCAAGGCTTGAATGTTTCCTTGGCAAAGCCACTCCTTTGCAGGAGGCTCCGATGAAGATGGGGACGCAATGTGTAATAACAAAGGCAAAAATGTACCCCTGGAGTTCTCATGTGCAGTGTCTCAATGCAGAATTCTCTGTGACACAAAGCTATAATGGGTGCTTAGACTGGAGACTTCTGGACATTTCTTCTAATTCCATCAAGGCTAAGCTCTAAATGTACCATTAACAGACTGAAGCAACCAAGAAGTCAGAGGAGTCAATGATGTATAAATAAATCAGATAAGAATTGTACTAAGTATTGTTCAATGGGAAAGGCTGGGAAGTATTTGCTCCCTACACAGAAGGGAGTGGATGGTGCCTATGGGTTTAGGCACTTTAACGAATAGAGTTATTTTCTGTGCAATGCTCCTTATTCATAGAAATGTTGCGTTAAAGGAGTTGTTCACTGACCTTGGGAAATATAGGGAAATAGTAGCCTTAAATCCTAGAGTTCTCTAAGGTCTAAGAATCCAGGAGGCAGAGAAAGGGGTTTAAGAACTTGGAGAAGGTTTATAGATTTTCTGTAAAACAATGATGCCACTGAAGATTATTCTTTCCTGTTGTATTTTTCAGGGTTCGATAGAGTAATAAAACTCACAAGATATATATTGATGAGATGATTTGCTTATGTAAGTGCAGAATGAAGGGGAAGTCCTTCCCTGAATGTGGGCAGCACTGTTCTGATAGGTGCAGGACCTGGATAAAAACAGGAGAAAGCTGTATGAATACTGTGTTGTTCTCAATAGCAGATTAGAGTTATAGAGCCGGGCATGATGGCATATACTTGTAATCCCAGTACTTGAGAGGCTGAGACAGGAGGATCACAGGTTCGAAGCGAGCCTCAGCAACTTAGTGAGGCTCTCAGAAACTTAGTGAGACCCTGTTTCCAAATAAAATATAAAACCCAGAAGTAGAAGGCCCCTGGGTTCCATCCCCAGTACCACACACACACACACAAAGTAGAGTTCTACTGATTTTCATTGGTTACCCTGTAACTACCACTCATCCACTGACTTTTAGCAGATAGAAGTGGACCTTCAGCTAATCTTCAGCGTCAGAGCACTGAGTGGCACTACACTGTGATTAATGATACCAAAATACCTTTAATAGTGTTGTTGAAATATCGCTGAGTGAAGAAAGTCTATTCCAGGCATTTACTTCAAACACAAGGACACCATTCTAGTTCCCTTGTTAGAGTGCTACTGATGGTTTGCCAGGAGGACTTTCAAGTTGTTGAACAAAATGCTGCATTTTCATTCTTTTTTGATCATTTATAGCTAGAGGATGCCATGCTTCAATTAAGACACTTATGCAATAAATAATAGAAAAGGACCCATCCAGGTATCTGTTCCATTTAACAGAGGCCATGTAACAGAGAAATGTTGATATGGGTAAGAGGAATACTGATACGAGAAGAAGATAAAGGTGTAATTATTGAACAAAAATCCTGTTGTGAACTTTAGTAGGTCTGAACATACTGTATGACACTCATTTGCAATGAAAAATAATGGGAAATTGAAGTCAGGGGACATAATTATTTGACTGAGATCTTATTTCACATTTTTGCTGATCAATGCAAAATAAATGTAGTAAACACAAATCAAGAAAATTTGTTCTAGGTATGATAATGATACTACAGGTATCTTTAAAAGAAAAGACTGTATATTTTAGAGACTTGCTGAAACACTTAAAAATGAAATAACTATGGTTTCTGTGCTTTGTTTACCATGACCTGAGTGGAGAACTTAATTGACAGGATAGTTGTGAGTTTGAGGCATTGACCCAGGAGTACTTGTGAGTCTCAAAGTTGCTCAGTGATGCCTTTTATAGAGTGAATGATAAAATGGTAAGTATGCCTATGGGCTTAGTAGGAAATTAGGAACATTTGGTAGTGGTCCCTAAAGGGGAGAAAACAAAGACAGACAGCGGAAGTAACCCATGGAATTGTGAGATGGGTGAATTGGGGAATATTGGAAGCTGAATACTTTAAATTCAAGACTCTTAGTCAAACTATTCAGAAAGATCT
>PVLC010032958.1:0-17820 GCA_004027655.1 Graphiurus murinus | reverse complement strand
ACAAAATAGAAAATATCTATGTTCTTTTAATCTAAGAAGTAGTAGCTGACAGGTGTCTAAACTACCATATGCACACACTCAGGTGAGTAGGACCACAGGTATTCAGGGACTTACGACAAGTGGCTTCGTCAGAGGCATCCAGACAGTCAGCTCTTCTGTCACATTTCAGTTCACTGGGCACACAGTGTCCACTTGTACATTGGAAATATCCAGGGTGGCAGGTCCTCATCTCTGAAGAGAAAACATTGTCATGAGGTCTTGCCATTGTCAGACAGGTATAAGGTACCTGGAGTGTAGTGAGTACTTCATAATACTGCTGTCCATTCTCTGTGACTGGCTCACAGTAATACCATGATACGGTTTATATGGAATGGATAAACTCTCAAAACACATATTTTCCCCACTCAACACGTGGAGATGTTAACTAATCTCCAGCTCGTACGTTTTTCCTCCAATATACGAATTGCCCAGTTTTTAATATTCCCTGATTTTCCTCAAGCCCAACATTTAACCAATAAAGAGCTATAAAAATTACTTGGGGTTTAGGATTCCTATCCCAGTGCTCTGACCTCTCCACAAGGACAACCTGCTGAGGAATGCTAGGAAGAACAATGTATGTGTCTGTTTGCGAGGTCGATGTAGATTAAAGTTTGCTCCTAGGGCATGTCTAAATTAAAATGAGACTTTTAAAAGTGACTTGATAGTTCCCCAATATGATTGATCTAGACTGCTATAAGTAAAAAATAAAGCATAGAAAATACAGAGCAGAAGACACTGTTATGCTAAGCTTTACAGATTCATTTTACTCCAAAACACTTTACTAACACTAATTTGAAGCCCCTACTCTGTCACAGTGTAAGAGTCTGTCATATGCCCCTCAGAACCCCCTGACAATTACCACAGTCGCGCTCATCTGAGTTGTCCCCACAGTCATTGTCTTGGTCACAGACCCAGTGAGATGGAATACACTGCTGATCGGCACACTGAAACTCGCTCTCTGTGCACTCCCGGGGAACTGAAAAAGAAAGCCATGTGGCCATCAATGTGCTCCAGGAATCACATACCAAAGCAGGCTTGGGATCTGGTCAAAGTGCCACTCCCCCATCATGACCAATAGCCTGTGTCCCTGGTCTGTCTAGACCTTCTGCCTCAATAAGAATTTATCTAAAGGTGATTTGACCTTAAGACTTTTTTTTTATTTCATAAAGCTCTAAGTAATCCCTCTCTCTCTCTCTCTCTCTCTCTCTCTCATACATACATACATACATACATTCATGCACACACACACACAGTTCTGGGGATGGAATCTAGATAACCTTTTATAAGATTCAACATTAACTTTTTAAAACAATGAAATGCCAACTGGATTGCTTTTTGTGTAAGAAGTTTTTAGCTGATTGATAATTCCAAGTATAATCAACATCTTAATTCCCTCAATTACAGATGGCAAAGAGTGATCACTTCTTATTTCCAAAGGGTGACTAAGGATAAAATGCACTTCACATTAGAAAATTTCAAACTGAAAATGTATCATGAGTCAATGATAAATACTCAGGGTAGGGCTTCAATAAAGTTGTTTTCAAAACACACACAATTATGCAGGTCTGATCATCTATTTCAGTGTAATTCAGCCCTTTGGCTTCATTTTCTCAACCTCCCTGTCTGATTCCTTGTAGTCCCAAATTCAATTGGAAGAGAGGAACTAAAACCTGCTCTGATATTTAACCATTAGCCTTCCTAAGTAGTCAGCTACTCTGGAAAGGATAATGATCCAAACACAAGTTTTCTCTCCTCTGCAATCAGGACCATTTAGGGGAAAGAGCTTAAGAAGCAGGGTCCTAGGGTTAACACCTTTCCTTCCTCTACTTCTCTTAGTCCTGATTTTCCATTTATATTCTATTTATCTTATATTTGTTCTTTCATCATAAATCATCTCATGTTCGTTTTGGGAAAAAGTTGAATAAATTTAACAGACAAAAGATATACTTCAAGAAACATCCTCCTCCCAAAGCTTATAGTGACTCTAAAGTCTAGAGTCACAGAGAAAGTAGAAAGGCACCAACCAGCACAGAGAGCCATCTCCCACCTCTGAGGGTGAATGGCAGACAGTTGAGTTATGGACAAAGAGCAGACATCACAGCCCTGGTGGCACATAAGGATCACAGAACCCTGCACACTCACCACAGTTTTCCTCATCTGATTTATCTCCACAGTCATCATACCCATCACATTTCCATCGAAGAGGGATGCAGCGGTGGTTTGCACAGTGGAAATCCCCAGGATTGCACGTCCTCTCCTCTGCCAAAGCATAAGACTTCATAAGCCAAAAGTCAAGAAATGCATGCAGTAGTATTGGCTTCCTTGTGAGACAGTCTGGGGACCATGTTACCATATTTCTAAGGCTCCCAGAGAAAGGAATGCCAGAAACATTCACTGTCAAATCCCACAGTTACCTAACCTGAATCTATCCTACTGCTTGATGCTAGATCCATTCCCTTCTGGTGGAATTGCTCAAAAATAAATTGGTATCTGATTTGTAATTTGCAACAAAGCCCCAGCGAGGAAGGCTAAAATGATGCCTCTAGTCAATAGAACATCTAAGTCACATTGCTGTTAGTGTTTAAATTCAGTAATGCTAAAATAACCCATGACCTTCTTTAACTCTCTTCCAACTAAACCATTTGCACATTCATAGACACTTTGGTTTCAAATTATACCACACACCTAATCTTGCCAACTTTCATTAATTTATTTGGCCTTTTGTCCATAAATTATTTTCATGTTATCAGAGTGACTACACCGGTCCAGTAGATGACATGGAAAGTTAGAAAGACATACAGAATATGACAATCATCAGATGAGAAATATTCTAATACAGAAGTCTATTCTTTGGAGACAGATACCTCCTCCCCCTGATTTCAACCAATTTATAAGATTAGACAAATCATTTAAATTTGCCAATTATGAAATTACACAAGTTCCTAACATCTTGATAATGTCTTCCTCAATTATAGCATACTTTGTGATTGGATATTATCTCAGATGATATAAATTAAATTCCCCCAATAACCCTGTAAAATGTTATGAGACAAAATGTAACCTGTGATTAGAAGAATCAACAGGGATCCTTTCTTAGAGGGAAACAAAGGAAAGGTGGTGTGGGCAATCCACTCTCATCTCTCATCTCACAACAGCAAAGACCCTGAAGTGTTCTTGCCCCTCCCGCTTCCCTCGGCCCCTCCTACCGCAGCCTTGCTCATCACTGTTGTCTCTGCAGTCATCGAAGCCATTGCACACGGCCCACTGCGGGATGCAGCGGTAGTTGGTCTTACAGCTGAACTCTGTGTGGTTGTCGCAGCTGTGAGCAGAGCTCACTGAAAAGGGAGGAGATGGCAAAGTCAGAATCGAGGTTTCAGTCCTGCCAGGAAAGGGCACCAGAAAGCACCTTTCCATTGTCACATTGAAGACGCGGTGCTGACAAGCAACAATGACCATCTTACCAACTAAACTGACTCTGCCATGTGGGTCTGTTTTAGGTGTGATCTATATACGATGAGCAGAAACACAAAGTCCTAAGTCTTTTCATTATCTCAGTACCACTCATTTATTTTCCCCTGTAACTTTGTGGGGAGGGAAAAAGGACTGGGTTTGCAGTTAAAAACCTGCGTTGAAGTGTTAGTTCCGCCACTAAATAACACTGTGACCATCCACTCCATGTTGGCCTCAATTTCTTCAGCTTTAAGTGGGAACTGGTTAACCTTCACCTTCCCCAACTCACTGCTTCTCAAATGAGAAAGTGCTAGAGGTACAAAATGTAAGTTCTTGCTATATTCTGGACAGTTAGACATTCATTGAATCAAGAGGCAGTGCCAACGACTTCAGGAACAAGGTCTGGTTCAAACCATATGCCACTCAGCTATACTTTGCCTTGCGGTGCCAGAGTGTGCAGGGGAAGCCAAAAGGGAGCATCCGTTGGGCTGGCATGGGGATTCCATATCCTTTCTCCATCCCTGCTCTGTTCATGCACTGCCCTCTCCAGGGAACTTACTGCACTCGTGGATGGGCTCATCGGAATAGTCTCCACAGTCATTATCTACATCACACTTCCAGGTCTGAGGGATGCAGCGGCCGTTGGCACATCTAAACTGGCCTGGCCTGCAGGTCCTGCTGGCACAATGAGCACTGTCTTCATCTGAGTTATCCTGGCAGTCGTTCACTGTGTCACACTGCCAGGCCTCTGGGATGCAACGCTTGTTGGCACACTGCCACTCATTGGCCTCACACCAGTGATTCTCTGCAAGTGGTGTATTTGGTTATCAGCACAGAAGGCATTGAAAACGAAAACTCATAATTTACATTGATGGATCCTGCAGAACTCAATCATAATTTCTTTATGCAGGACTCTTATCCTAATGCAGTTAGTATCAAACAGTACGACTACATGAATAATTATTCCTTCCACTATTACTGTCTCCCAAGTTCTTAAATATCTTTTTCTTCCTTGCAGAATTAAAGGACAGAGACTGAATCCCCTGGCCTGCTAAACACACATTCTCCTATCTCTATTCTCCTCTGAACAATAGTTTCCTCTGAACAATAGTTCCTCTGAACAATAGTTTCCTATGTATTGCTATTATTGACATGTTGTTTTGAGTTTGAAGGGTTTTTGTTTGGGGATTATTTTTTTTTTTGCCTTTTAAAATAAAAATGAAATACACAAAGTAATATGTGCATGTATATTATTACAATGAACCAATAAAAGTATTTAAAAAAATTAATATTACACCTGAGAGTTCTTGTTTAAAACAGCAGTGGAAATTACTCATTTTATCCTCAATGTTAGCTCCCAAGGAGGACTCTCTGCCTCTCACCAGGTGAAGAACCACCAATCTAGACAAATTAATCTTTACCTCAACCATTTGCCTTTTAAAGACCTTAGAAGTTCAATTTTGAAAACTCTGTAAAAATACATACAGGGTGGGCCTGAGTTTTCTCCCTAAGACTTTGAACCAGTTTTGGGTGTGTGATATTTAAGAAGCCCCTGCAGAACCATGATTATACACAATCAACTACAGAAGTAGGAAAAAGAGGTATAAAGGGATTCAACACACCACAGAGAGCAGGGTCTTCATCAGACCCATCAAAGCAGTCCCGGCGACCATTGCACAAGGACTGAGGACTGGTGCAGTTGCTGTCCTTGCACTGGAACTGTCCCAGCCGGCAGAAGCGATGCGGGCACACGTCTGGCTCATCGGAGCCGTCAGAGCAGTCTTTCTGTCCATCACATTTCCACCATATAGGAATACACCTGCACAGGAAAACATAGCACAGATTCTCTAGAGAGGCACTGGGGGACCCGGGGAGTAGGCAATAGCTATCTGGAGAGAAAAAATCATTGAATTCCAAACAATGGCATGGCATATTCTCCCATGGCCCTAGAAGAGGACTGTTTGAATCTCAGCTGCTATGTATTTTCAGAGAAAAAAATAACTTGATAAGATAGAACAGGCTCATGAAGACATAAATGCACACTAAAAAAATGCTTTGGGCATGATGATTAAATTCCTCCCCAACAAACAGTGGAATGGGTGCTTTGAGCTGTGGTTCTAGAACCGGTGACTATGACGCTCTGCCAAGGGGATGTAAGACCTTTGGGTATTGGTTTGGAAGCAATCAATTCCACAGTGCCTGTGTCATGCAAGGTGTATGCTAGATTGTAAATCTAAGATATTTTATTTAATCATCAAAATAATCTGCCATTGCATCTTACAAGTCTTATCCTTATGACTTGTATTAAAATGCCTCTCTCCAACCCACTCTCTGACCCTCGTCATCTATGGCCTGTCACCATTGTTAGGGAAATAATCTGCAGCAAAAGTGGGCTCAAATGCGTAAACCTGGCTCCCCTGGCTCAGGTAACTAGGACATTGGGCAGCACGTGTAGCAAGGACAGTGAATTTCTATCCCTCTCAAAGGATATAGTTCATTAGACACTTGTATACATTCTGGCCCTAACACTCAGGACAATTTATTAGAAATAAGAAATAGTTTCTTTCTTCTGTAGAGAAACTTACATAGGCATTATCAGTTTAGTTTACAAATTCCTTGTATTTATAGAAAGAACTCTCTGAAATGGTAGACTGACAGTTCTGGTTTGCTCCATGTGAACCAAATTAACTAAAGACTCAGTTAATTAGAAAACACTCATCTCCTCAAGCCTCAGTGTGTGCCTAAGTGATAGACAGGCATTGAGGAGGGGGAGAGGGTGCCTTACTTCTCATTGTTGGCACACAGGAACTGGGTGCTGGAGCACTTGGGCAGGCAGAGGGTTCTGTCACTCAACCGAAGGGTCTGGAAGTCATCTGGACACTCACAAGTGAATCCTTTGCCTCCTGCTTTGATGAGGCAGAGATGAGAACAGCCACCATTGTTGGTACCACAGGGATTGTCCACTGGAGAAGAAAGATTAAAATGTAATGCCTATTTGATTAAAGAGAGTGTCAAATACAGATTATCTGGTTATCTACCTTGACATTGAACTCAGCATCTCTTGGACAGAAAAAAAAATCATTATCCTAGCTTTATCCTTTCCCCAGAGTTCACAAGTAGGACAGATGATAGAGTTATACAAACAACAATCCTGGGCTTTGAGAAAACTCATTTATGTGCTGCTAGAAGTAAAGCATGCTTGCTGTGTTTTCAACTAGAAAAGACATGTTTCTCCAAGTCTTGGGAGAGCATGTAGGAAAATTAGCATGTGCTGGAACCTAAGTAAGAGTTTCAATGTGCAGCAGAAGCTATCCCATTCCTTCATCCTAAGAACAACAGACAACAGAAGTTTTGCCATGACTGCCAGGCATGGATACATTGAGCAGTGCCTCCACCAGGCTTCTGGGTCACCACTTGGAGAAGATTAACTTGAACTTCTAATAAAATAATCTGAAGAATATTAACTTCCAGAAAGAAATACTGAATACCTTCATTTTGTTCATTCTCATGTTTCCTTAACTTCCAGGTTTACAATCTGTTTTAGCAAGATATCTCAACTAAGCAGACTCTGGAAATCCCATCTATCCCCAAAGCACACTCCAAATAATTGCTAGATTATTTCTAAAACAAGTGCTTTTAATTGAATATGAGGAATATAAGTTCACAAGTAAAGAAAAACAGTAAAGCGTGCTGTTCTTACCATTATTATCTTCCACAACATAGGCATAACATTTATTTGATATGTAAGACAATGGCATATGCAAATGGGCATTTAATAAGTATTTATAAATGACTACCATTTTATTTTAAATATTTCCTTTAAAGTAGGTTGATCTCGGTTTTCAGAGATGACTGTTTATTTCTTAGGGGTCATAATTGAATTATGGTTAGATAAGGAAATGTCATTTTTCAAAGATCCATCTTAAATATTTAGGATTGAAATGTCATGATACTTTTAAATCACTTTAAAATACTTCAGTCCTACCACTAAAACATAAGAAGTAACTTTGGCAACATAACAACTGTTAAATCTTATAAAACACAAACCCCAAATTGTTCTTTAACAAAAGGACAAGTTTTTTAAAAAAGAAGAGTTATAAGTAGCCTTTCTGGGCTGTATTTTAGAAGTAGTGCCAATTGCCTATCTGCCTAGCATGTTCGAGTCCCTGGATTCAATACTCAGCATCACAAAATTAATTAATTAATTGATTAATTAGCAGAGAGCAGTAGCACACACCTGTAATCCTACTACTTGGGAGGCTGAGACAGGAGGATCATAGGTTTGAGACCAGCCTCAGCAACTTAGTGAGGCCTTCCACAACTTAGTGAAACCCTGTTTCAAAATAAAAAATAAAATAGGGTTAAAGGTGTAGAACCGAGGTAAAATGGATTTAATCCCCAGTACTACACACACACAAAAAAGAATTAGTTAATTACGTTTAAAAGTAGCCTTCCTTGGGGGAATAAACTCTAAAGATATTTGTATTCTCCCAAATTTTGGCAGATGTTTTGAAGAGAACATTAACAAGTAACAGTAAACCTCCATTCGGGAGGCTGAGACCAGAGGATCCGGGTTCGCGGCCAGCCTCAGCTACCTAGTGAGGCACTCTGCAACTTAGTGAGACTCGGTTTCAAAATAAAGAATAAAAAAATAGGGCTGGGGGTGTAGCTCGGAGGTAGAATGCCCCTGAGTTCAATCCCCAGTACCGCAAAAAAAAAAAGAGTAAACCTCATCATGTGAATCACGATACTTATGCTTAAAGAAGGAAGAATGGCATGCACACAACCGAAAGCAATTGTGCCAAACTTCTCTGTCAGGAACTCACCAATCGGCTGCCTGTACGGATGGTACACGTGGATGTCAAAGGGTCTGTGTGTTGTGTTCACCAGCACCACCCTATCTGACCCATCGTATTTGTTTCCCTTTTCAACTGTCCTTGTATTCCAATCTGTCCAATAAATAGTGTCTTCAAAAATGGTAAGAGCGAAGGGGTGCGGCAGTGTCCCGTCATACACCGTGTGTCGATGGTGGCCCTCCAAATCAGAGTACCTGGAGAAAGAGAAGAAGTAACCACTTGATAAAGAAGATAACCCTCTCCCTGGTGCCCCCTTCATCGTATTTAATGAAAACAAAAACTAAACTTAAAGGATTTATTGCAACTGACCAAAAGATGTAAAAGTTGGAAAGGCCATGCTTAAAAAATAGGGATGGCTGCAGGAGTTGAAACAATCACTAATCCCCAAGCACAGCTGCTGGTCTACAGATGCAGCTGGCATGGCTGTTGTAGGCTTATCACCTCTCATGCTATGTTCTCAATTAAGCACCCTTTGGATTTCCTGGGGTGAACACTATACTTCCTAAAATCACTGAAAGAAATCAGAGGATAGCAATGTAAAGGTGGAATCCAACCTTCTCCTGAACATTCTAGGAGAGAAGCTGTTCTAGGAGACAGATTCTCAGTATAACCCGACCCTGCAGGGACAACTTTGCAGACACCAGCAGGACATGTATTATTAATCACATCGGTCATGAATAAACTTCCAGAGGAGGGTCTCTGATATCAAGGTGTCACAGAACATGCACAGCCAATCTCATTCAATCTATGAGTTTATGTCAGAAGTCATTTCCAAAATACTGATAGTTTAATACTTTAAAATTTTAGAACAGATCCTAAAATTCAACCAGAAAGTAGAATGAGCTAACTAAGACACATGATAATGTTAGCTATGTAGTGTTAAAAATATTTCCCCAAATATCATAATTTAGAGAAGACACAGGAAAACATGAAGACCTGCTTGGCCTATGTTGATAAGAATGCAGGGAAATGATCAGAATGTAGTCACCAGGTGACAGAAATTCTAAGGGTCTTTGAAGTAGCTCTACTGAATTAATGGCACTTCCAAGCTTTTGAATACAACGGGTTGAACCTAAAGACAATACTATGTTCCAATGAGGCTGTAACTAGCAATGCCCCCCAAATAAACATGTACTGGTTGGTTAATAATGTATATTGTATTTCTTAAAATAAGAAGTTTCCATTGAATATTACCATACTTAACACAATTTTTAAAATTATTCTATTTCCAGAAAGATTTCAATGTATTTTCATATTGAACAAATGTTAACAGACTCTTCTGCTACATAAAAATGTTTCATTGTGCTAATAAATAACTTCATCAAAATATTTCAGGGAAAGCTTTCCCAATACTTTTATTCTCTTCTTTTTTTTCAAATACATGAATCATGTATTTGGGAGAGGAGAACAAAATAAAGTGGTAACGAAATTAAGATGAATTGAACAGTGAGCTGACCACCATAAGAGAGACGTTACTAGTCTCATTTCCTAGATAGAGAGAAAAAGAGTAAGAAATGAAAGTACCAGGCTGTAAACCCTGGTATCAGTATGATTTCAGAGTTCATGCTCTTTGTGCTGACCATAACATATAGCTCAGTGAACTACCTATAGGCAGTTTTAGAGCAGTGACCTCAAAATGATTTCCAATACACAGGCCAGTTAGAAGATACATGGGACAAACATGCTGGAAGTACAAGTTCTGGTGTCTGCAATAAACAGTTTTCTTGTTGTTTTATTCTTTTCTATTACATACTCGATATAACCCAGATGAGCATCTGCCCAGTACAACAGGTCATTGGTGTAATCAATGGTGATAGCGTTGGGCCACTCTATCTTGGTAGAGATGATCACAGATTTGTTGGTCCCATCCATGCCTATTCTCGCAATATATGCTCGGTGACCCCAGTCTGCCCAGTAGATGTGCCTGTGGAAGAAAATACCAGGTCAGTCCCTGATACCAGAAAGTCAACAGCCAAAAAACACAGCTTTTCTTCCTTTAGAGAAATGGAGTTCACTTCCTACAGAGTCTCTTAGAAAGGAAAGAGAGCAAACAAAAAATAACCTAGAAGAGAAAAAAAGAGTGATGGTTAGAAGATGCTCAAGAATGAACATGAATAACTGGATTCCAGTGGCTCTGGCATGAGCAGTCCAGTAAAGAAGTGTTTCTTTTACCATAACGTTCTTGCATGCAGCCAAAATACGTGACTTAAAAAGTGAAGAAGTAAAGCCAGGCATGGTGGTGCATGCTTGTAATCCCAACATTCAGGAGGCAGAGACCAGAGGATCCGGGTTCAAGGCCAGCCTCAGCTACCTAGTGAGGCACTCTGCAACTTAGTGAGACTCGGTTTCAAAATAAAGAATAAAAAAAATAGGGCTGGGGGTATAGCTCGGAGGTAGAATGCCCCTGAATTTAATCCCCAGTACCGAAAAAAAAAAAAAAAAAAGTGAAGAAGTATGTCATGGCAAAGACAACAGAATCGCTGATGAATACCATCTGGACAAGCCGTGCTTCTCCCCATTATACCAAACCATTTACCAAGTAGGAAAAGCAGAAGACAAATCTCAGCAAGATATTGGCCTTGAGATAACTACCTTAACAGTCTTTTTGGTAAGAAGAAGAATAATAATAAACAGTGGCAGAATAATAAAGGCATGAAAGAAAAGCCCATGATTAAAGGGAGACAATACCCATTTTGAGGGTGAAGAACAATTCCTCTGGGATTCTCAAAGCAGAAGGTGTTGTTGGCATCCACACAGTGCTGGGCTATAGTGTGGCGGTATCGACCTTCAAGGTCAGAGACAAAGAGGCAGTCCAGGTAGGCATCCAACCAGTAGAGCTTTCTGAAATGGAGAGCCAGGAGTTACTGATAGAGTCACTTTGTTTAGACACCCAGCTTTCTATCCACACTGCTAGAGAATCACACTGACAGCTCTGCGAGGCGTCTTTCCCCAGCCAAAGGAGAAATGGGAGAAACAGGAAGCTGGTTTTGCTTCAACAGGGCTATGGAGGATACAAGAATGCCCTCCACAATCCCCACTTTCAGTTGATGAGCATAGGGAACTCTGGGGCCACACCTCACCCCAGGAGTCTGGTTTTACTTTCCTTCTGCAGCAGAATGAATCCTTCTCAGGTAATGCAAAGGCTTTGAGAAACTAAGATGCAGAAGCAAGTGCTGTGGTTTAAATGACAGAATCAAGAAAACAGACTTGTCCAACATGTCACTGAAACTGCACAAAGGAACTCTGAATTCTGACATCTTTAATATAAAGAGATACCTTACCCAAGCCTGGCCCTGTCAGACTAGGCTGGCAAAATGAGTTTCTTACCCTATGATGTGTTTTACTTAATCTAACTTATGAAGCCATAGAAATGCATTAAAATCAGTTAGGAACTCCCACCTCAGGGATATTTCAGACCTAAATATAGCATTTTTTCAATAAAATCTATTTCTTTTCTATAGAGAAGATGTTCTTAACCTGAGTTCCTTAATCTGGCATCAGGGAAACCAGGACTTTGAGGGTTTGTATACTCTCCCAAAACTGGTACAAAACTGTAAGCGCAGAAGTGCCATTATCCATCAGCAGGTCCATGGATTTTATTAGAGTCTTAAAATATCCATAACCTTCCCAAATACTCAATAGCCCTTGAAATGGAGGATCATTTAGAATCCTATAAGCAATTCCAACTGATCAGCAAATGGCTTCCCTTCTGAAAGTCCTGGATGCCTCTTGGTATGAGGTAAGCCTTGATCTGACTATGCAAGAGGTCAGAATATTGAACTGTAAGGACAGTAACATCCTTTCAGGCCTGAGGTCGAGGGAAGGAGCATGCATAAATGCGGATACTGTGCCAGTTAACTCACTGGAGTAAGTCCTGACCACAGTCTTAGATTCCATCATTGTAGAGGGAAAGAATAGTAATAATGGCAGTGGCCACTTATTGAACACTTATAAAGTGCTAGGCCCCAGACTAAGGAAATTTTAAGGCATTTTTTTTTTTACTTAAGATCACAACAACCCTGGAAGGGGGATGGTATTTTTATTCTTGCTTTCCTGACGAGGCTACAGAGGCCCCAAGATGGTATAATTAGGAAGTGGTAGAGCAGGAATTCAAGTCCTGGAAGCTTGGCTACACTCCATTGCAGGGCACTCTGTTGAGCTTCCTGCATTTCCATTCATTTCTCTTCATTCTACATTCAAAAGACTGATCCTATGATCAGACTCTCCAAGGGAACATGAAGACCTTCTCCATCTTCACTACAGAAATATTAAGAGGACTGAGAGCCAGCACTAACTTCCAATGTGTAGAGTAATCATTTTTATTACTATGTCAAGTTTAAGGGCTTTGGAAACTAACCATCCTCATGTTGGCAGTGGACATTTGGGCCACTTAGGGGGAAATTTTCTAATTTCAGTGTAGTTAGTATTTTAGAAGTGCCCTCTTCCAATGTGAAAATGTGATTGAGCTCTATCCTTTCTTTGTGATTGAAGGAATGTTTAGCTTGGCTGAGCTCCTTCCTACACTTTTAAGAAAATAGCTTGGGCCAGGTATGGTGGCACAAGCCTGTACCTGGAAGGTTGAGACAGGAGGATCACAGGTTTGAAGCCAGTCTCAGCAATTTAGTGAGACCCTGTTTCAGAATTTAAAAAATAAAATAAAATAAAATAAGTGCTGGGGTGTATCGCAGAGTTAGAAACCCTGTGTGTCCAATTCCCAGTACCAAAAAATAAACAAAAAGAAAATACTTTGGGCGTGGGTATTTTATCTAGCTTTCTCAGACTCTCTTACTCCATCTTTCTCACTACCACACACGTACGTTATTCTCTCTTCTGGTCAAGAACATGTCACTATAGAAAGGAGAGTAGCTAGCCGGGTGTGGTGGCGCATGCTTGTAATCCCAGCATTTGGGAGGCTGAGACCGGAGGATCTGGGTTCGAGGCCAGCCTCAGCTGCTTAGTGAGGCATTCCGCAACTTAGTGAGACCCTGTTTCAAAATAAAGAATAAAAAAACAGGGCTGGGGCTATAGCTCGGAGGTAGAATGCTCCCAGGTTCCACAAAAAAAAAAAAAAAAAAAAGGAAAGGAGAGTAGCTGAAATCCAGGAGGAAATACCATCCTACCAGTTCAGGGGAGAGAGGGCTGAATGGCAGTATTTTTTTAAATTTCCCTGCACTGTAGCCAATGATGGGGAATGGGAGCAGGACCTTGTTTCATTCTGTTTCTGCTATGCTTTCTGACATGGAGTAGAGCCAGATTCTTATTCACACAATCAGTGTTTCATTCATTATTCATCAAGTTCCTGTGGTGAACCTATGACAGGCCAGCTGCTCAGGGAGAGCTAAGCAGCAAACTCTTCTTGATTTTAGGACGTGTGCCCCTAAGTAAGTCACGTGACAAACAGCCCAGGAGGTCTCGGTCGAAGGCAGCAAGAATATTTATAGCAAAAGTGTCTCCAGCTTCATGTCTAATTACCATAAAGCCAAGTAGTTATACTGCCAAGTATCTGATAGGTTTGATATTCAACAGAAATGTTAAGAAGTAAACTGTTAGTGACAGCATTACTGGCTTAACTTAAAGACCCTTGGTCTCTAGAAGAACTATCTCAAAACAAAGAGTTTCCAATTAGCCTTCCTCTGCTTCATGACGAGCCCACTGACTACATACATGGTGAGCACACCTGTGGACTCAAGGACACCTGAAGCTGTGTCTGCCTGGCTCACCACCAGGTCCCTAGCACCTGCAATCACATCTGGAAGGTAGGAGCTACTCTGTCAGTATATCTTATTTTATTGGCACTGGGGATTGAACTCAGGGTCATTCTACCTCTAAGCTACACTCTTAACCCTACTTTATTTCTAATTTTGACAAAGGGTCTTAGCCGGGCATGGTGGCACACGCCTGTAATCCCAGCATTTGGGAGGCTCAGACCAAGGATCTGGGTTCAAGGCCAGTCTCAGCTACTTAGTGAGGCACTCCGCAACTTAGTGAGACCTGGTTTCAAAATAAAGAATAAAAAATAGGGCTGGGGGTATAGCTCGGAGGTAGAATGCACCTGAGTTCAATCTCCAGTACCGCAAAAAAAAAAAAAGAAAAAGAAAAAGAAAAAGGGTCTCACTAAGTTGCTGAGGCTCGCCTTGAACCTGAAATCCTCCTGTCTCGGCCTCCCAAGTACTGGGATTATAGGCCTGCACCACTGTGCCAGCCCAGCTCTGCATTTTTAAGTGACTGAATGCACCAACCAGTATGTGGATCATCCTTTAATAATATCATTTCCAGTTAACTGGAGGGCTAGGAATAGCAGGGTTCTTTCCTCCCTTATTTTCTTACCTGGCAACCCAGTCTACAGCCAGACCTTCTGCAGCTGGAAGTCTGTGACTTATGATCGTCTCCCTGTTTGTCTTATTCAGAAACATTCTTTCAATGATTTGCCTCTCTGTATCAATCCAGTACAATCTCTTTTCTACTCTGTCAAAATCCAGTGCCACAGCATTGCCCAGTCCTTGCAAAATGAGGGAGTAAGAATAGCCATCGGTAGTTAAATTCCTCAAATAGTAGCGGTTACTGAAGATGAGATAGGGCTCGATGTTGCTGTTCTGCCGGCAGCTCTTCCCATCCGGCTCTCGGATGTAGCCAGGCGCACACTTACAGATGTAGGAGCCTACTACATTCTCACACTTCTGGCTACAGACGTGGGGCGTCTCCTTGCACTCATCGACATCCACACAAGACCGCTTGTCAGACATCAGCTTGTATCCAGGGTGACAGGAGCAGTAGAAGCTGGTGAGGGTGTCTGTGCAGTTGTGGTCACAGCCACTGATGGAAGGGTCCTGGCACTCGTTAATGCCTGTGGGTAAAAGGTAATTATTAGAGAACCTAAAATATTAGCAACAGACTCTCATAATCCAAAGTCAAGGTTTCTACCAAATGACAGCAATTCTTCATGAATCATGCCATCAGGCAATGGGAATTTCCAAAGGCCAAGAGTTGTTCAAGTCACTATTTTTTTTTTTTTTTTTTACTTCTTCCCAACTTAATCCTTCAGTAGTGGTTTTAGCCCATTTTGCCCCATCATCCCAAATGTGTAAAACCAATTGAAAAAAAAACCCTGAAATTGAGCAACAAATATACCACTTATGGTAACTTTGAGATAATGTACAAATATTTTTGCAGAACTGAAAACTTAGGACTCAATACGTTAACACCGAATAGAACTAACATGATTAGCTGACATCTAGTCCTATGCCTGCCAATCTTTCCTTAACCAGTAATTTTTAAATGGCAGGAGAGAGGAGAAAGAAGAGCAAGAGATATGGGCCTCCCCTGTGCGCTGGTGGAACAGGTCCCTAAGGGGGTAAAATGTTGATTCGTAGCATCTTCCATTCCGGGGTATGATACACCCTGGCCAATCTCAGGCTGCCACTGTGTCCTCACTGACTATAAAGCTTCAGAGATGCACGTTCTCCTCTTGAGATGGCATGAGCTCAACACTACAAGCATCACAGCACTACATGTCCTCTGACTGGTCCCATGACACATGGCCAAGCTCACCCAAAACAACCAAGCTGGGCAAGGTGGCACATGCTTGTAATCTCAGTATAGTACTTGGGAGGCTGAGACAGGAGAATCACAGGTCCAAGACTAGCCTTGGCAACTTAGCAAGATCCTGTTTCAACATAACAAATAAAATTGGGTTGGGGGTGTAGCCCAGAGGTAAAATGCCTCTGAGTTCAATCCCTAGTAATACACACACTCACACACACACACACACACACATACACACACACACACACACACACACACACACACACACACAAATTTACTTCATGTACTGCAAGATCCACAATCCAAAAATCAGGCCTAATATGCTGCTAGTGTACCATATAACCCTAAGAAATCCATTTCATATCCATAGGCTACAGTTTTATTACTTGCAAAAGGAATAGGTTTATGAAATCACTAGGACTCCTTCTGATTACAAGGGTGGTTCTTAGTAGGTTTGGAAGAGACCTAGCGAGATCACTTCCTTCTCAAATTAAAAATTTACCTTTGAATTATGTACAAGTGAGGATTTGATTCCTATAACTTAAGCAAGGCAAAATTAATTGAAACTTAATGGGAATCTATCTGAATTAGGATTAAATACAAGAAAGCTTCCTATAATTTTTGGTATAAATATGTAATATAAGTAATACATGTTGTTTTTCTTAGTTTATTTAATGGTTTTTGAAACTTTATAAAAGCTTTTAGAGGTTTTTCTTGTATTAGAGCAAATAACTAGTTTTTACATTTTTATATTATATATAGATAGTCCCTTCTCTAAATTCCCATATCACTTTCAGTCTGAGTTTCTCTGTCAAGCATTTGATTTTAATGTTGCTTTATAAAAGTTTTATCTTTCCTATAAGGGCAGAAGCTACAGTATATATTTCTGGTTCAGTTAGGCAATGTGATTTATGAGTATTAACAAGGAACCAGTGGAAGAAAACAAAATAAATAAAAAGATATGATCTCTCCTTTGAAGCATTTAGGTTTTTATCACAAAGACAATGCCAACATACTCAGAATAGAATAGTAGTTACCAGGATTGAACACCACAAACAGTATGAATTGTCATTATTAAGGTTCAAGATGCTGCTAAGCAAAGAGTCCTCATTGTATAAATTCTCCACTGGCTTGCTTACGGTGGTTGGAGTATGGTGGAGATTAAACCTCTCCCATTCTATTACCTGAGGACAAAGATTAAGAGCTAGCTAAGGAGTCCTGGCAGAGGGATGCTTCAGGTCATAGTCACTCTAAGGGTCCAAAGAGAATCAACATAGTTCTCTTCATTCGTGGGCACATTATCTAGCAATGCTCTTTAAAAGTGGCCTGAATGAATATGTATTCATTTTCTATTCTCTGTAATGGCTGCCTAAGTAAAGAATTGCCCCCCAAAATGTTTGTATTCCTATCTTATATGCCAAGAAATCACTGCCTTTTGATATAGAAGCAACAGAATTTTTCTATGTTGACAACAGATTGGAAAGTCTTGACGAGTCTTTTTTTGGTACTAGGGATTGAACCCAGGGGCATTCTACTTCTGAGCTATACCTCCAGCCTTTTTTGTTTATTTATTTATTTTTGAAACAGGGTCTCACTAGGTTGCTGAAGCTGACCTGGAACCTGGGATCTTCCTGTCTCAGCCTCCCAAGTACTAGGATTACAGGCCTGATGAGTCTTGAAGGGTTGAGATGTACATAAGTCCCCTCCTCCTGCCCCATCTTCCAGGGTACTCACCACAGCCTTTCTCATCACTGTTGTCAGAACAGTCATCAAGGTGGTTGCAGACCTTCGCCATCTCGATGCAGTGCCCGTTGTCACACTTGAACTGATGAGGGGGGCACGTGGCCTCTGGGGTGAGGCACAGGTGCTCCAGCTCATCTGATCCATCCCCGCAGTCATTTTCCTCATCACAGACGAAGGTCTTGCTAATGCA
>PVLC010032957.1:0-17844 GCA_004027655.1 Graphiurus murinus | reverse complement strand
AAAAAAAAAGAAATTGTCTTGGATTTTTGTTGTGTATTACTAGTGGGAATTCTGTTTGTTTCTTTGTTTTATTTCTATTTACAGGAAGATTTTATAAAGCCAGGACATCTCTTAATGTGCTGGCTTACATTATTGTCCTAGATCAGGAACCAGCCCAGTCCACTCGGCTGCAGCTGACTGGAGAGCCAGAGGGAATTCTTCATCCACCTCGACCCTTGATAGGGATGGCCCTGATTAACCTATTCACACACAGGGTAAAAGTAGCACTCACAAATCACAAAAAGGATTTGAACCAATTATTCATGCTGTACTTTTAGATTCTGCAATTTAAAAAAATCTTGTCTACGGCTATGGAGGAAGACAAGCAGAAAAGAATCTTGCATTAAAAGTCAAGTATTTATTTCTGCTGGCATCTCGAAATCCAACCATATGGTCCCAGAGGCCAGAGTGTTACGAATTCCACCTACCACCGGAAAGGCTCGATTCCTGGGAGACCAGATGGCTAACGATGAGTCTCAGCCCTTTGATTTATACCTTGGCTGTCGATAGCTCTGCTTTCACTGATCTGCTGGGCATGGAAGGTAGGACAGTTCACAGGATGCTCAGAGGAAATAACAGGGATCTCTGACAAATGCCTGCCGTTGAAGAGTGCTCGGATTTTATGACTCACTAAGAAGCACATCTCAAGTCCACAGCCAGTTTAAAGGCAGGCATTCAAGAGCCCAGTTTTCTTGATTAATTATGGTGTTTTTCATACCTTTCTATGTCCCTTGATTTTTTAAAAAAAATTCATTCATTCATTCATTCATTCATTCATTCATCAGATATCCATGAGGAACTGTTTTGTGCCTCAATGCTTGGGTGACAATAGGATGGGAAGGAATACCAAGTGCGTAGTACAGGATTCCCACTCACAGGTAGGGGAAAGATACACACCAGTACAATATAAATAGAGATACTAAGTGAGATATCTTACACTGTGACTTGTAATTGGCACATTCTAGTGTTTGTTATGTTATAGCTCAGAGGAGACAAACTATGGAGACTTAAGGATGACCTTACTGAGGGTGGAGGCATTTGATGTGCAGGGTAACAGGTGTTCCTTCGTGAGGTCAGAGAACAGAGGAAGGAGGCTTTGTTTGGTGTAGCCAGGTATGGTGGTGCAAGCCTGTAATCCCAGTACTTGGAAGGCTGAAATGGAAGGATTGCAGGTTCAAGGCCAGTCTCAGTAACTTAGCAAGACCCTGTTTCAAAATAAAAACAAAGTAGGGCTAGGAGTGTAGCTTGGAGGCAGAATGCCTCTGGGTCCAATCCCCAGTACCACAAAAAAACAAAGCAAAACAAGTCAGAAGGGATATATACTGTGTGATTCCTTGTCTTAAAATTTTTAGTAAACGTAACTTACTCTCTAGTGACAGAAAGCAAGTTGATGGTTGCTTGGGGTCAGGAGGTAGAGTGGGGAGGGACAGAGGAGCAGGTTAAAAAGGGGCTCCGAGAACTTTGAGGGTGCCAGATGTGCTCATTCTTTCAATTGTGGTGATTGATTTGTGGGTATATTCATATGTCAAAACTTAACAAACTGTGAATTTTAAGTATGTCAATTCTATTTCAGTGAAACTATGGGAGGAAGGGAGAAGGAAGGGGAAGCGGAGGCCCAGAGCGCCTGGGGCAGGCTGACAGCAGAGCTCGGGAGGACCAGCTGTGTGAAATGGCTAAAGTGAGGTTTTCTGGTATCTGTCTCTTTTTATCTCTCGACTTTGCCTCCTTTCTCTTGGTTTCAGTGCATGGCTGGTCCCTCCTGGTTGAGGGAGATGGCTGCTAGATTTACAACTGCTCATCTGGCAAGCCCCAGGGAGAGGAGAGACCATGTTCTCATCACATACCTGGAAAGTTTTAGGTCGCAGTTGTAGTTACACTCATTGCCACAGCTGGCCCAACAAGTGGCTCTTCCAGGAGTTGTCCACATGGTATACTTGAGCACAGGACAAGGCATGTGCTCACACTTTCCCTCCAAACTGCTTTGGGATTTGAGGTTCCCATCTCCCTCCCTTTTCTTTCCTGTGTAGTACTGGGGATTGGACCCAGGGTCATTTTACCTCTGAGCCATACCCCCAGCCCTTTTTATTTTTGTTTTGAATCAGGGCCTCACTAAGTTGCTGAGAGTAGCCTCGAACCTGCAATCCTCCTGTCTCAGCCTCCCAAATACTGGAATTATAGGCATGCACCACTACACCTGGCTCCCATGTCCTTTTCTACTTTTGGTTTAAGAAAGAGTTTGTTTAATTTTATTCTAGGAAGTTCTGGAGGTCCGGGGTTGTACTTGCAAAAGGAAAGGGAGGGGTGGGATTGGCAAATACATAGTCCTTAGGCCCCTCGTCTGCTGCTCCCAGTGGAGGAATTATACTTCTGTACATTTTACACTCTACTTTCCACATGAGAATCTTCTTGATGAAGAGTTTTGTGGCTGATAGGAAAAAAAGTCAGAAAGTGCTGCATTGAGGCAAAGAAGCCCCTATTAAAACATCGCTATCTCTGAACAGGTGCTGGGCTATTTTACTTGAAGGAAAAGAGCTGCAGGAGATGATGCTGTTTCTCCTTGAGTGTCTGAAGGGCCACTGCGTGGGTCCAGAAAATTGACAAGGGGCACGTTTCCACTTGATGGATAGAAGGAGAATGTTTCCAGGAACCCCAGAAATTTGTTTTGGAACAGTGGGGCGCTGCTTTCCTTGGGGGTGTCCCAGCAACAGCTTTCTACTGTCAGGGACAACACCGAAGGGATTCCTCAAGAGCAGCTTGATGGACGGTGGCTGCCGGGATTGCATCCAAACACAAAACTTCTGTGATCCTGCAGAACACAGGAGGCTACAATGTGCTGGACCCCAGTGAACTTTTGGGTGAAATTTTATCACCTGTGTTAAATTCTCAGAATCTGGCTTTAAAAGAATGTGACATCGGGCCAGGCACAGTGCACAAGCTTGTAATTTCAGTACTTGGGAGGCTAAGTCAGGAGGATCACAGGTTTGAGGCCAGCTTCAGCAACTTAGCTAGGCCCCCAGCAACTTAGAAAGGCTCTGTTAAAAAACAAAAAAGGCTAGGAATATAGCACAGAGGTAAAATACCTCTGAGTATCAACCCAACAAACCACAAAGTATAGAACGTGACATTGGTGAATTGCCTTTTGAACTAACTTGAGATTTACAGGAAAGGTTTGAAAACAGTATAAAATTTTTCTTTATCCTTCATCCAACTTCTCCTAATGTCAACATCTTTCATAACCACAGCACAGTGATCAGAAGCCAGGAATTAGCGTCGATAGGATCCTATTAACTAAAAACCTTATTTGAATTTCATCAACCCACAAAAGACTAAAAGTCTTTTTTCCAACAGTGAGAAATCTGGTTCTTGGTATCCCCAATATGTTTTGTTATTTGATTGCTGCTAGTAGAGGCTACCTAAGGTAGTTTAAGATTTGCTGACATACATACCCTTTCGAGACTCTCATTTCCTGATCTGATTACACCCTTGTTACCCAGAGTCACAGAATTTTAGATTTTGGATGTGATCTCAGCAGTCACAGTCCATCCTCCTCCTGTTGAGGGGCCCTCTTATTATTGTACCTGACAGCCGATCTTGCAGGAAAATATCTAAAAAGGGGGGGCTCTTCAGCATGTTTTTTCTTTCAGAACAACGTTGCCATTCACTTACTAGACATTTATTTGACACATATTTACAGGTACGTGTCAGGCACTGGGGCTAGAGAAATGAAAGGCAAGAGCTATCTCTTGCCTTCTGGGAACTGGTGGTTTGGTAAGAGGCATAGAAATAAAAAGATAATTAGAGTAGGATGTGGATAGGAAAGAGAAAGCAAATAATACTAACATTACCTGGGATAATGCTCCAGTGGGGTAAATACCATGAAAATGTAGAGTGGGCACCACACCCATCCTGAGTATCAGAAAGACTGTAAAGAAGGAGGGTAAGCTGAGTTCACAGGGGCTGGGTCCCTAGATTCAACTCTCCCAACATCTCCAAATCCTCCAACCCAATGTGATTCAGGAATCACATTCTGAAAGTGGCCAGCGAATCTTCATACATGTAAAATAAACTACTGTACTGTGTTTGTAAGGTTCTTTACTAATGTGTCTCTGCTCATTATTCCACTGTCTCCTCATACAAGCCTTTCCAGATCTGTAGAATAAATGAGATTTTTGCTGTTGTGTATAGAAAAACTGCAGAAGGGCAGGAGTGGAAGTTGTGGTTCAGGCCAGAAATGGTAGACACAATGAGGAATCAGACCTCTCTTCCCATGTCAGTTGGGTTCTTATTGGCTGTGGGATCTTGGTTACTTAACCTCTCTGAGTCTCAGTTCCTTGTCTGTCAGTTGGAGAGTGATAATACCTATTTCATAGGATAAATGTGAGAATTAGAAATAATGAATGAAGTGAGGTCACGCAGTAAAAGTGTGGTTGCTACTCCCAATACATGTGTCTATCAGAGTCCCAGCATGGGTTACATGGTGCAATCTGATTATGATAATGTACAAAGCTTCAATTAAGGGATTATTATTGTTAAAGCTATCGGTAGAGTTTAGGGAAAACCACAAAGAATGGTGCTTTAGTCAGGTTTCCATTACTATTACAAATACCTGAGATAATCAACTTATAAAGAGAAAAAAGATTATTTAGGGTCACAGTTTTGGAAGTTCCAGGGCAGGATTGGTTTGCCCTTGGTGTTCAGACCTGTGGGGAGGCAGCATGTCAGGGTGGGAGTGTGTGGTGGAGCAAAACCACTCCCCTTATGGCTGGGAAGCAAAAGAGAAAATGAGGAAGAGACTAGGATCCCATAGTGCCCCTCAAGGGTATATCCCCAATGACGTGAAGACCTCCCATTAAGCCCTACCTTTTAAAGGTTCCCTGATGAAATAGGAACTCTTATACATGGTTGATGGGAATGGAGATCAGTATGGAGGATCCTCAAAAGACTAGGAATGGAACCACCACCATCAAATGACCCAGCCATTCCACTCCTTGGAATCTTCCCCAAAGAATTGAAGTGGAGAAGCTGTAGTGATGAATGTATGCCAATATTTACAAGTAGCACAGTTCACAGTAGCCAAATTATGGAACTAACCCAGGTGTTTGTCACCAGATGAATGGATAAAGAAAATGTGGTATATATTTGACATACAATCGAATTTTACTCAGCCACAAAGAAGAACGAAATGATGTCATTTGTAGGAAAATGGATGGAAATAGAGAATATTGTGTAAGTGAGATCAGCCAGTCTCAGAAAGCCAATGGTTATATCTTTTCTCTCATACATGGAAGCTAAAATAGGAAGAAAAAGGACTTCATGATAATGAGAGAGACAAGTAGAATAGTAGATGGAGTAGGGATCAGGGGAGAGAAAAAAAGAAAAAAACCAGCTCAAATAATATTCATATATGAAGGAATCACTAACAACCTTATTCACATGAATGGCAAGGGAATAGTGGGTTAGCAGGATGGTGTTAGAAGGAAGCTGCTCCAAGAAATGTTGTGTGCATATATGAATATATCACTTTGAATCTCACTATGATAAATAAATACTGCACCAATAAAATTCTTAAAGATTTTGCTGCTTTCCAGTAGTGCCAAGGCAGGGATGAAACTGTTAACACATGGACCTTTGGGAGACATTCAAGATACAAACTGTAGCGAATGGTATAGAACCCCAATTCTGCAACAGAGGGAGTCCTTAGCAACTCTAGGCCTAAGCAGGCAGTGGGGACAGTTCCAAAAGGCAGGAGGGAGAGGCCGAGTAGAGAGGAAAGTGCTAGAAAGAGCTGCGATGGTTGGCTAACAGATGTAGCTAGCCTGAAGGGAGCCCTCCTTTCCTCCCTCCTTCTCCTGCTGCTGAAGGGAGCCCTCCTTCTCTCCTTTCCTCCCTCCTTCTTCTGTTGTGAAATCCAACCAGAAGCCACAGGGCCCAGGAGCCATTGCTGTCCCCACGCCAGTCAGTCTCCTGGGACGGCAAGCTGACAGGGTGAAGGGTGGCTCTGAGGGCCAGTGGGAGGGGCTTGTCTCCACCCATGAGGTGAATGGAGAAAATCTCAGGAAGGGTCTTGGGCTTGGGACACTCCCTGGAAAGGTCGATGGCTCCTCCCTGCCCTACTCATGGCCGCGGCTCTTAGCCTTTTTTTTTTTTTTTTTTTGATACCTTTATTGGTCCACTGTAACTATCCATCATAGGGAGGTTCTGAGTGATGCAACACACATGCACAGAGCACTAGGTGTGCACCCTCCGCATCCCGTCCCACTTTCCCTCCTTCCCACACGTGGCAGTGAGATTGGTGGTGATACCTTCATATACGGATATAACATTATTTGAACTGTTGCCTTCCTCAACCCTCCCTTCCTCCCTCCCCAATCCCCTCCCGCTGTTCCACCAGTCTCTCTTCTCATTTATCTAAAGTACCTTTTGTTTCCTTTTTTCTCTCTAGCTTCTGCATATGAAAAATGACCCTTTGTGAGACTGGCTGGTCTCATTTAGCATAACATTCTCTGGTTCCATTAATTTTCCTGCAAATGACATCATTTTGTTCTTCTTTATGGCTGGGTAAAATTCGATTATGTGTATGTACCAAATTTTCTTTATCCCTTCATCTGTTAATGGACATCTAGGTTGTTTCCATAATTTGACTGTTGTGATTGTGCTGCTGTTTCTTTCTTTCTTTTCGATACTGGGGGTTGAACTCAGAGGCAATTTACGTACAAGCTATACCCCCAGCCCTATTTTTTATTCTTTATTTTGAAAAAAAGTCTCACTAAGTTGTGGAGTGCCTCACTAGGTAGCTGAGGCTGGCCGCGAACCCGGATCCTCTGGTCTCAGTCTCCCAAATGCTGGGATTACAAGCGTGTGCCACCATGCCCGGCTGTGATTGTGCTGCTATAAACATGGATATGCACATATCACTATAGTATTTTGACTTTAATTCTCTGAGAAAGACTCCAAGGGATAGAATGACTAAGCCATTTGGTAGTTCCATTCCTAATCTTTTGAGGAAACTCTATACTGATCTCCATGGTACTTGTACTAATTTACAATCCCACCAATACTGTACAAGTGTTCATTCTCCCCCCCCCCATCCTTGCCAGCATTTGCTATTATTTGTATTCTTGATGATTGCCACAGGAGTTAGAATGAATCTCAGTGTAGTTTTGATTTGCATTTTCCAATGATGTTGAACATTTTTTTTTTCATATACTTATTTGCCACCTGTGTTTCTTTTTTTGGAGAAGTGTCTATTCAGTACAATTGCCCATTTATTATTTGTTTTTTTGGTGTTAAGTTTTTTGAGTTCTTTATATATTCTAGATATTAGTCCTCTATCAGAGGAGTAGCTGGCGTAACTTTTCTCCTATTCTGTAGGCTCTCTCTTCAGACTCTTGATTGTTTCCTTTAACTGGAAATTTTAGTAACATTTGTTGCTTTTCCTGCCAGCCTTTCTCCTAGGAAAATTATCTACTTTTCTCTTAAGGATCTGTCCATCCTCTCTTCCCAATCTGTGTGCTTCAAATGAGAGTCTGTCGGGAAAAGGTGAGCATATGACCCAGGCCCAAACCAGTCAGCCTTCCCTGACTGAGCACAGGACTCAACTAGAAGTCCTGACACACAGTCAGGCATTTGCTGAGAATGGCAGAGGAGGGGCCAGAGGAGCTGCTGCCTCCATCCGACTGTCAGGAGGGACAAACATAAGCCTGAAAATTAAGCCAACCTAGAAGAAAACAGACCCGAGAGCCCTGAATATCGCTAAGTGTGAAGCTAGCACCACCCCTGAACTTTCTAGTTCAGTGAGTTAGAAATCGTATTATCACTTATATTTATTGACTTAGGTTTTCTTTCATACCCAAAAGAGTCCCAACATAGATAAGAATTTCTACATAAGAATTTTTTTTTTTTTTTTTTTTTTTTTTTTGCGGTACTGGAGATTGAACTCAGGGGCATTCTAGGGCTATACCTCCAGCCCTATTTTTTATTCTTTATTTTGAAACCGGTCTCACTAAGTTGCAGAGTGCCTCACTAGGTCGCTGAGGTTGGCCACGAACCCGGGTCCTCTGGTCTCAGCCTCCCAAATGCTGGGATTACAAGCATGCGCCACCATGCCCGGCTTTCTACATAAGAATTTTAATGCAAATCTGAGTTTGAGAGTAAATGTTAGCTGGGTATTGTGGCACATGCCAATAATCCCAGTACTTGGGAGGCTGAGACAGGATTGCAGGTTTGAAGTCAGCCTCAGCAATTTAGCGAGAGCCTCAGCAACTTAAGGAGACCCCTTTTCCAAACAAAAAATAAAATAGGATTGGGGGTGTAACTTCGAGGTAGAATACCCTTAAATTCAATACACAGTATTACCACCACCACCACCAACAAAGAATAAACATGAGATTAGGCTGTGTCATGTTCCAGAGGTTCTTATCTGTCCTATCTTCTAAAAACATAAAGTCAATTCACATGGTAATCATCTGTAAATGCAATAATAGAGTAGTTGAGATTTGTGTTTTAAAACATGTTCTTGCACAATTACTTCCCTATTAAATTCATACAGAAAGCTCAGGCTGGAAGTCAGGATTGATATCACATATCTACTAAGTGGCTGTCTGGATGGAAAATGAAAATCGTGCTAAGAGTTAGAATCCGCTGTTTGACGGAATTGACAAAATAGTAAAATTCCAATTGATCTATTCCCAGCAGTTTGTGCTTTTATAATTTTTCTTAACAAAAACTATGATTTGGGAATTATGGAGCTGCCTCTCAATCATTGATCAGCTTGCTGTTCTGCTTTAAAAAGAACTGGTTTCAATGTAATTCTTAAATTTTTAACTAACTAAATTTTAGAATGCAAGAATATTTTAAAAATGTGACTTTATCAGCTACCTAGTGAGGCACTCTGCAACTTAGTGAGACCTGGTTTCAAAATAAAGAATAAAAAATAGGGCTGGGGGTTTAGCTCGGAGGTAGAATGCCCCTGAGTTCAATCCCCAGTACCGCAAAAAAAAAAAAAAGAAAAAATGTGACTTTAAAATTAAGATTTTGAAAGTCAGCTCTTGACCTTGTTTTTACTTAGGGAATTTTGTCCTAAGGCATAATAAGTTTCTTCTTTTTTTTAACAGCTTTATTGAAATCTAATTCACATGCCATGAAATTCACCCTCATAAACTGTTCAACTCATTGATTTCCAGTATATTAACAAAGAGGTGCCATCATCACCACTGGCTGAGTCTAGGTTATTTTCATTTCACCTAAAAGAAACCCCATACCCACTAGCAGTCGCTCCCCACTTCCTTCTTACCCCAGCCTGGGCAACTAGTAATCTTCCTGTATATATGAATTTGTTGTTTGGATATTTCATGTGAATGGAACCACACAACAGGTGGCCTGTTATGACTGGCTTCTTTCACCTAGCATAGTGTATATTTTGCCAGAGCTTAAAAAGGGCAATGAGAACCTTGATACAGGTTACATGCTAGAGTCTCCCTGCATCCCATCCACACTGCTTTATCAATCCATTCCCCACGCATCGAATGATTTTTTTTTAAGGTACTAAGGATTGAATCCAGGGGCATCCTACTATTCAGCTACAGCCCCAGCCCTTAAAAAAATTTTTTTTAATTAAATTTAATTTTTTTCCCCCACTGGGGATTGAACCCAGGAGCATTCTGCCTTGTAGCTACACCCCAGCCTGACTTTATTTTTAGTTTTGAAACAGGGTCTCACTAAGCTGCTGAGACTCTTAATAAGTTGCTGAGGCTAGCTTGGAACCTGTGATCCAAATCCTGGGGTTGCAGGCATGTGCCACCATGTCTAGCTCGGTGCTTGATTTCTACACTGTTCAGGTGCTTCCGTCCAGCCTGGGCGTGCCCACCACTTCCTATTCTACCTCCCTCTCCAGGCGCCTCCTCTTTTCTCTCCCTCCAGCCAAAGAAATCTACTCATGTCCTCCCCTCTGTCTCTTTTAGTTAATTCCTTAGATTCCATCTTCAGATCTCAATTCAAGTGACACTTCCTCAAGTCTAGGTCATGTTCCTTAATTACTTTTCTGCATAGCATTTATTCAACTTGTAATTATACCCCCATTAGTGTGACTATTTCATTAATTTTTATATCCCCCAACTATATCATGAACTGTCAGAGAATAGAGTCAATGTGATTCATTTTTTAAAAATCCATGCCTCCTAGCACACTGGAGGTTCTTTCTTTGTATAAAAGAATTTCTAAAATACTTTAGTATAGTTTTCATGTTTTAATAGAATACTTTGAATATTAGAAGCTCTGTCAGCCAGATTATTGGATCGACCTTTGTCTGATCAGACTGTGTAATAGAGTTCACTGTTCTTTATTTAATGTTGACCACACTGATCAATAATGGTGGGTTAAAATCATGAGAGAGCAAAGGAAATAGGCAGTTAACATGTGAAGTCTCTCTTCTCCATTTGTGTTGAAACAATCCCTTTCTCTTTCCCTCTCCTTCTGTCTTCTTCCTTCACTCCCTCTCTCTCCTAGCCAGAAGAGAGCAGCTTTCAAATTAGGTTATAGACCTCTTTCCTTTCCAAATGATAATCGCGCATATATATATATATATATTTAAAGCAACCCTACATTTTTATTGAACAATAAATGACATGATCTCATCTTTTTACAAGGTAATTATATTACAAAAACTCTTAAAAGTTTTACATACAGTTGATTTAAATGACTTTAAAAACATATGATAAACTATGGCAGATTTGTTCTTACAGAGAATAATTGATATCCTGAGGGACCAAAGGAAATATTCTGGGAATCCCTGCCTTCAGAGTTGTTATGAAATTCAAAATTGACATTGAACATCAGTCTACACGAGTGGGCAATCCTGCCCCTCCCCATGTCCTCACACCTCTACCCCTGACCTGGACAGGGGACATTTGAGAGTGTTTGAAGGCCTTGTTCTGTTGCCACAAATAGGGTGTGGGAAGCCTCTGGAGTCTGCTGGGTGGAGGCCGGGGCTGATGCTCAATACCCTGTAATGCTCAGGACAGTTTTTGCTATAGAGGATCACCCAGCTCAAACGTCAGTAAGGCCAAGGTTGAGAAGCCCCGGTCTACACAAAATGAGATGGTGACTAAGATGTTGTTGAGGATCTAGGAACACTAGGCAATGTAGGGCAGAGGACCTAGGAACAGGAAGGGTGAAGAGGAGCCATCTATATAAAGAACGGAAATAGGAGGGTTAATAGATACAGGGATAACAGTGCACGTTAATATAAAACTTTAGCCCCAAGTGTTATCAAAGAGGAAAGCAAAGTGGTGCCAGGAGATTACAAGAGCCCACTACCTTTAAGGCAAAGATTCAAATTAAGTATTGAAACTGGGCCAAAAACATTAGTTCCTCAAGACCCAATTCCAGCCAATCATGAGAGAACAGAAGGGGAACCACCAGAAGGGATAAAGGCTCACCTCCTGGGAACTTCAATAGTTACTCTCTTTGGGGGAGCCCTCACCTCTGTGTGTGGGGGAAGCTTTTTTTTGTCTTCTATCTTTCCTTGGCTTAAAATAAAATTTTATACCCCTATACCCATCCTTCTATAGTCTGTCCACTTTATTAAATTTTGCAGATGTGAACCCCATTAGAGGAGAAACCTGCACAATGTTGGCAGTAAAGGAAGAAAATGGTTACACTAAGTACCACCTAAATGGTCCTTTGTTCCCTTGTTAGTGGACAGTTCATGGGAATTCTTGAATAATAAAATAAGCCTTGTTTGTTTACTCAAGCAACTTCTTCATGCCAGGAATGGGGTGGGCTCTACTAATAGCCTGGTTTGAAATACCTGATATGTATCACTTAGGTGTTTTTGTTTAGGGAGGCAGACCCATGTGTCAGGAAGCTGTGATCACACGTGCAAAGAACACTTGCCTTACCTGCATTCACAGAGGCTTCACGGAGGACAGGATATACCTGGACTGCACCTCCAAGGTTGATGAAAGCTAGGCAGGGGAAGAGAGGGAATTTTTGGCAGAGAGACTATCACGACAGAGGTAGGGACGTGTGAACCAGTACCTGCGAGCAACTTGATATTAATAGCAAAGCATTAAAGGCATGGAGAGGTGAGAGAGCCGGCTGGAGGGATGGGCGAGGCAGCTGAGAGATGGTCTTGTGAGCAGGTCAAGGAGCTGGAGGCAAGGACAAGCAAGGCACAGGCTGTAAGCAGCAGAGCAACAAAGCCCAATTTGCATTTCATGTAAATACTTCTAGTTACCCTGGAAGTGACGGAGTTAGAGGCTCAAGATTGGATGCAGGGGGACCAATTAGCCGCCTATGGCAATGGCCCCTGTAAGAGATAATGAGTGCTTGGACTTAAGCAATGGTGGTAGAACAGAGAAGATGATGGAGAGATGTTAATGAGACAGAATCCACAGGGTGGCAATTGGCTGGATGTGAGGTCTGGGGGAGAAGGACTCCCATGGTTTTGGCTTGAGTGTCCCAGGCTGGAGTGATCTAGAAATGCAGGATGGGGACAGAGTAGGAAAAGCCAGTAATAATCTTCCTGTGGATGTGTTAAATGCTACCTCCTTCAGGAAGCACATTTGAACTCCTTGAAGTCAGGCCTGGAGGTGTTGCTTTGGGGATCTTGAGCACAGAGGGAGGAGTTCAACTTATGAGCTTAATACAACTGCAAATAGAGTGGTATAGTCAGCTAGGGCTGCCATAATAAAACAACATAGGCTAAATGGTTTAGACAACAGGAATTTATTTTGGAGTTTTTGGAGGCTGGAAGTCCAGGTGCCCGCACGGTTGGTTTCCCCTCTGACCTCCCTCCTTGGCCTACAAATAGCCCAGCCACCTTCTCGCCTTTTCTTTGTGTGTGAGTGTCCCTCATGTCTCTTTCTTTTCTTCTTCAACTCCTTCTTCTTCTTCTTCTTCTTCTTCTTCTTCTCTTTTTTTTTTTTTTTTTTTTTGGTGGTACTGGGGATTGAACCCAGGGGCATTCTGCCTCCTCAGCCCTATTTTTTATTTTTGAAACAGAGTCTCACTAAGTTGCAGAGGGCCTCACTAAGCAGTTGAGGCTGATAATGAACCTGCTATCCTCCGGTCTCAGCCTCCCAAGCACTGGGATTAGAAGCATGTGCCACCACGCCCGGCTCACTTTTATTTTTTTATGTTGAAACTAAGTTGCTGAGGCTGGTCTCAAACCTGATGTCCCAAGTATTGGGATTAAAGGTGTGTGCCACCACTCCAGGCTTTCTCTCTCTTCTTATGGGAATACCAGTCATATTGGACTAGGGCCCATCCTTCTGACCTCATTTAAACTTAATTACCTATCTATTTATTTATTTATTTATTTATTTATTTATTTATTTATTTATTTGCAGTACTGGGGATTGAACTCAGGGGCGTTCTACCTCTGAGCTATACCCCCAGCCCTATTTTTTATTCTTTATTTTGAAACAGGGTCTCACTAAGTTGCAGAGGGCCTCACTAGGTAGCTGAGGCTGGCTGTGAACCGGGATCCTCCGGCCTCAGCCTCCCAAATGCTGGGATTACAAGCATGGGCCACCACACCCGGCATTAATCTTTGAAAACGTAATCACTGCAATGGACTGAATATTTGCACTCCTACAAAATTCATATGTTGACATCCTACCCCCAGGGTGATGGTATTAGGAGATGCAGCATTTGGGAGGAAATGAGGCCTAAATTGGGTCATTAGATTTCTGTTCTTGGGTGTTCTCTGAGATATGACAAAAGAATCACTCACATAGGATGATACATAGATGAGTGTGAGATAGGATAGTGGAGGAGAGGTAGGGAATGTGTGCTGCCTTTTTAATTTTATTTTGTATATAGATACTTTTACTGGTGCGTTGTAGTCTCACATCATACCGTAGTTCAGAGTGATAGGGACTTACATACACACAGCACTTGGTGAACTTTCCCCTCCCCTCGCTCCCCTTCCCCATACACGATATTGAGGCTGGCATCGGTGTTCTTACTTATGTATGTAGTGTCAACAGAAGTGCCTCCTCTGTTAATTCTCCCTCTCCACCACTACCTTCCCGTAGGCCCCTCCATCGCTCCACTGGTTTTTTTCCTCCATTTCCAAAGTCCCTCTCGATTACTCCCTAGCTTCCTGTGATGCCTTTTTTAACCCCGCCCCGCACACCTTTTTTTTTTTTTTTTTTTTTGTAGTCTGGAGTGAACCCAGGGGCATTCTACTTCCAAACTATACTCCTAGCCCTTAAAAAAAAATTTTTTTTTGAAACAAGATTTCTCTAAGTTGTTGAGGGTCTTGTTAAGTTGCTGAGATTCACCTCAAATTTGTGATTTTCTTCTCTCAGCCTCCCAAGAATTGATATCACTGACATGTACCACCATGCCTGGCCTTTTCAGATCTTTTTACAATTAATTACTTCCTGCCTCTATTCTACCATTGTGTGTGTGTGTGTGTGTGTGTGTGTGTGTGTGTGTGTAATTTTTTTCTGGTGATGGGGATTGAATACAGAGCCTTGTGCATGCTAGGCAAGCCCTCTCTCTACCACTGAGTTACACCTCAGCCCCAATAATATACATATATACTCCCAGCTCTTTTTATTTTTTGTTTTGAAACAGAATCTCACTACATTGCTGAATCTGTTCTCGAACCTGCGATCTTCCCATCTTAACCTCCCAAGTACTGGAGTTACAGGTGTGTGTCACCACACCTGGCCCACTATTATATTACATTAATACATTAAAATGTGGTCTCAGGCCGGGGGGGGGGGTGGCACACTCTTGTAATCCCAGTACTTGGGAGGCTGAGACCTGAGGATTAGGGTTTGCAGTCAGCCTCAGCTACTTAGTGAGGCCCTCTACAACTTAGTGAGACCCTGTTTCAAAATAAAGAATAAAAAATAGGACTGGGTGTGTAGCTCAGAGGTAGAATGCCCTTGGGTTAAATTCCCAGTACAGCAAAAAAAAAAAAAAAAAATTGTGGTCTCAGAAGTCAGTATAGATATATACCAGCTGGGTGTGGTGGCGCACGCTTGTAATCCCAGCATTCCGGAGGCTGAGACCGGAGGATCCTAGTTCGCAGCCAGCCTCAGCTACCTAGTGAGGCACTCTGCAACTTAGTGAGACTTGGTTTCAAAATAAAGAATAAAAAATAGGGCTGGATATAGCTCGGAGGTAGAACGCCCTTGAGTTCAATCCCCAGTACCGCAAAAAAAAAAAAAAAAAAAAAAAAAAAAAAAAAAAAAAAAGATAGATATATACCCACTTTGGGGCTCTGTCTGAAAAGGTATCAGAAAAATGAGACTTTTAAACTACTGTATTCCATCACTCACAAAGTTGCCTGCTGTCGGGTTCTAAGACAATATTTTCTAACTGCATAAGCATATATAGCTTCCTAATGTTTTCTGAGAACTTACGTGCGGCGCTCCGTGTCCTAAGCATATCTCATTTAATTCTCACAGCCAACCTCTGAGGTGACTCCTTAGTATCTTCATTTTCTACACTAGGAAACTGTGGCTCATGGAAATTATTTTTTTAAGGTCACTCATTTAGAAAGGGGAGGAGATGGAGCACAAGCCTTGGGCTCCTGCTGCTGCGGGAGAGCTGGGAGGAGATGACCGTCCCTTCTCCTGGTCCAGCCATCCAGGGGAAGGCTTGATTTCTCAACCCAGAACCGGTGGGCGGGGGTGACGGAAAATAATTTCAGCACACACCAGTCAGAGACATAGGTAGAGATTATTTAGGAAAATAAGATAAACATATTTCAGGGACAATGAGGGCCTCCCTGCAAAGTGAGAGAGGCCCCATTGGGAGTGCAGGGTTGTTTGTACAGGGGACTTTAGTGGGGGGTGGGCAGAGGAGGTGGGATGACCTCCTGCAATGTGTCAAAGTTAAATTTCTGCCTTACTATGTATAAAGTCTTAATTATATGTCTATGTTTCAATATGTAATAAATAATATCCAACCTTCTTATTGCCTCCATAAAGGAAAGCCATAGGTGGAAAACTGAGTTTGGTCCTAAGACCACAGCATAGAGGAGAGACTCTTAACCTGGTTGGCCCCAGGACTAAGGTTGGCAAGGTGGTTTTGGGAGTTCAGACAAAGCTGGTGAGCTCTGCACGGGGACCCATGATGCCCCGTCCCCTCCATTTTACAAGCTAAGTGGATGCTTCCAAAGACCCGATTTTCTTAAATTTGTGTATACACACACACACACACACACACACACACACACACACACACACACGTTACACCATTTATGAAAGAGACTCCCTTTGCAATTAAGGGCAACTTCCTCATAACTGTGTGTGTGTGTGTGTGTGTGTGTGTGTGTGTGTGTGTGTGTGTGTATGTTACTGGGGATTGAATTTGAATTCTGGGGCATTTTACTTCCAAGCTATACCCCTAACCCCTACTTAACTTTATTTAACTTTTATTTTGAAACAGGGTCTCACTAGGTTGATGAGAGTCTCACTACTTGTTGAAGCTGCCTTTGAATCTGCAATCCTCCTGTCTCAGTCTTCCAAGTACTGGGATTATAGGTCTGCACCACTACGCCTGGCTAACTTGTTTTGCTTTTTTTTTTTGCTTAGTACTGGGGATTGAACCCAGGGGCATTCTATTTCTGAGCTACACCCCCAGTCCTATTTTTTGTTCTTTATTTTTGAAACAGGGTCTCACTAAGTTGCGGAGAGCCTCACTAAGTAGCTGAGGCTGGCCATGAACCTGGATCCTCTGGTCTCAGCCTCCCAAGCACTGGGATTAAAGTGTGAGCCACCATGCCTGGCTAACTTGTTTTTCTTTCTTTCTTTCTTTCTTTCTTTCTTTCTTTTTTTGCGGTACTGGGGACTGAACTCAGGGGCATTCTACCTCCGAGCTATACCCCCAGACCTATTTTTTTTTCTTTATTTTGAAACCGAGTCTCACTAAGTTGCGGAGTGCCTCACTTAGGTAGCCGAGGCTGGCCTCGAACCCGGATCCTCTGGATCCTCCGGTCTCAGCCTCCCGAATGCTGGGATTACAAGCGTGCGCCACCACGCCTGGCTTTGTTTTCTTTCTTTCTTTCTTTTTTTTGGTACTGAGGATTGAACTCAGGGGCACTCTACCTCTGAGCTATACCCCCAGCCCTATTTTTATTCTTTATTTTGAAATAGGGTCTCACTAAGTTGCGGAATGCCTCACTAGGTAGCTGAGGCTGGCCGTGAACCCAGATCTTGTTTTTCTATATCCCCTATTTCCTCAAACAGAGAGTACAGGTTAAAGAACGGCCCCCATCCTTGGGTTTCAAGGAGAGATTAGCATCTCATTAACACAGCCCAGCTAAATCTACATGTGTATAGTTCCTGCCTTGTGTCCCACTCTGCCTTCTCTTATAAAAGCTAAAAACCCGGCATGGTTGCGCATACCTAGAATCCTAGGACTTGGGAGGCTGAGACAGGAGGCCAGCCTCAATTTAGTGTGATCCTCAGTAATTTACTGAGACTCTGTTTCAAAATTAAAAATAAAACCAAATGAGGTGACACACACCTGTAATACCAGTACCTGGGAGGCTAAAATAGGAGCATCACAGGTTCGAGGCCAGTCTCTGTGACTTAGTGAGAGCCTCAGTAACATAGCAATACCATATTTCAAAAATAAAGAAGTGCCGGGCGTGGTGGCGCACGCTTGTAATCCCAGCATTCGGGAGGCTGAGACCGGAGGATCCGGGTTCGCGGCCAGCCTCAGCTACCTAGTGAGGCACTCCGCAACTTAGTGAGACCCGGTTTCAAAATAAAGAATAAAAAATAGGGCTGGGGGTATAGCTCGGAGGTAGAATGCCCCTGAGTTCAATCCCCAGTA
>PVLC010032956.1:0-17838 GCA_004027655.1 Graphiurus murinus | reverse complement strand
TATTTTGAAACAGGGTCTCACTAAGTTGCGGAGGGCCTCACTAGGTAGCTGAGGCTGGCCACAAACCTCAGCCTCCCAAATGCTGGGATTACAAGCGTGCACCACCACGCCCAGCTTATCATGCATATATGTTTATAAATGTTATATCTTCTTGATATATTGGTCCTTCTATCAACCTGTAATGTCTTGAAGCATTTTTAACTGAAAGTACAACTGACAAACGATTATTTAGCACTGATTTGGCAGACATTCTTTCTAAATGAACAAAGTAAACCTTTCACTAGAAAAACAACTGATAGTATTTTGCTGCCAATAATAAAATTTGAGCTTTTAAATGAAATTGGAATCTTGGCAAACTTCTACCTTCCTTTGTTTGCTGGTCAGTTTTGTTTGTTTGTTTGTTTGTTTTCAATACTGGGGATTGAACTCAGGGGCATTCTACCTCTAAACTACTCCCCCAGCCCTATTTCTTATTCTTTATTTTAAAACAGGGTTTCATTAAGTTGTGGAGGGCCTCACTAAGTAGCTGAGGCTGGCTACAAACCTGCAATCCTCCTGTCTCAGCCTCTCAAATACTGGGATTACAAGCGAGGACCATCACATCTGGCTAGCTTGTCAGCTTTCTCATACTTAAACCCTTTCAGGTGAGATCAGTGGTGACATTCATAATTATGTTTTTGTTTTGTTTTGTTTTTGAGGTACTGGGGATTGAACTCAGGGACATTCTTCTACCTCCGAGCTTCATCCCCAGTCCTATTTTTTATTCTTTATTTTTGAAACCGGGTCTCGCTAAGTTGCGGAGTGCCTCACTAGGTAGCTGAGGCTGGCCTCAAACCCCAATCCCCTGGTCTCAGCCTCCCAAATGCTGGGATTACAAGCGTGCGCCACCACACCCGACTCATAATTATTTTTTTTTTTTTTTTTTTTCAGTACTGGGGATTGAACCCAGGGGCATTCTACCTCCGAGCTACACCTCCCAGTCCTATTTTTTATTCTTTAGTTTGAAACAGGGTCTCACTAAGTTGTGGAGGGCCTCACTAAGTAGTTGAGCTACACCCTAGCCCTATTTTTTATTCTTTATTTTGAAACAGGGTCTCACTAAGTTGTGGAGGGCCTCACTAAGTAGCTGAGGCTGGCTGCGAACCCAGATCCTCCTGTCTCAGCCTCCCAAGTACTAGGATTACAAGCGTGTGCCACCATGCCTGGCTCCATAATTATGTTTTGTGTGTGTGTGTGTGTGTGTGTGTGTGTGTGTGTGTTACTTGGGATTAAACCCAGGGGCATTCTACCTCTAAACTATACCCCCAACCCTATTTTTTATTCTTTATTTTTGAAACAGGATCTTACTAAGTTGCTGGGGGCCTCACTAAATAGCGGAAGCCAGCCATGAACCTGTGATCCTTCTGTCTCGGGCTCCCCAAGTACTGGGATTATAAGCATGAGCCACCATGTCCAGCTTATAATTTTTTGGTACCGAATAGTGAAATGTGTTGACATTTTGAAGCTCTGCATAACTCAGTCAACCAAGTTCAAGTGGCCGATGCAAAATAACAAATAAGTCAAAGAACTATTGAAAAAGCAGGACGGACCTTTGCATTTTAGTGTAAAATGTTGAATTTTTTTTTTTCTGTGGTAACAAGGAAGAATATTCAGAATTACCTGAAAGGCAATTGAAAAGCTCTTTTACTTTCCAAGTATAAATTTGTATAAAACCAGATTTTTCTTATACCTCAATTAAAGCAACAGATTAGATTTAATGCAGAAGAAGACATAAGTATCCAGTTTATTATATTAATACAGACCAGAGACTTGCAAATATGTGAAATAATGCCACTCTCATCATTAAAGTTTTTGGGTTTTGCTTTTGAAAACGTACTTATTGCTTATTAAAATGTTATAAAACAAGCCAGGCGTGGTGGCGCACGCTTGTAATCCCAGTATTCGGGAGGCTGAGACCAGAGGATCCGGGTTCGCAGCCAGCCTCAGCTACCTAGTGAGGCACTCCGCAACTTAGTGAGACTCAGTTTCAAAATAAAGAATAAAAAATAGGGCTGGGGGTATAGCTCGGAGGTAGAATGCCTCTGAGTTCAATCCCCAGTACCGCAAATAAAATAAAATAAAATAAAATGTTATAAAACAGCCGGGCGTGGTAGCGCACACTTGTAATCCCAGTATTTGGGAGGCTGAGACCGGAGGATCTGGGTTTGAAGGCAGCCTCAGCTACCTAGTGAGGCACTCGGCAACTTAGTGAGACCCTGTTTCAAAATAAAGAATAAAAAATAGGGCTGGGGGGTATAGCTCCAAGGTAGAATGCCCCTGGGTTCAATCCCCAGTACCGCCAAAAAAAAATGTTATAAAACCAGATGTGGTGGCATACACTTGTAATTCCACTACTTGGGAGACTGAAATAGGAGGATCTCAGGTTCTGGGCCAGCCTCCACTACCTAGTGAGGACCTCCACAACTAAGTGAGACCCTGTTTCAAAGTAAAGAATAAAAAGTAGTTCTGGGGTATAGCTTAGAGGTAGAATGCCCCTGGGTTCAATCCTCAGTACTGGGGGAAAAAAAAACAAAAAAAACCAAAAAACTCTCCAATGTGAAGCTAAGGTTGAGAACAAGTGATTTTGTTTTAAATTTTTGTGTGTATGTGGTGATACTGGGAATTAAACCCAGGGCATTCTACCTCTGAGCTACACCTCCAGCCCTATTTTATTCTTTTTTATTTTGAAACAGGGTCTCACTAAGTTACAGAAGACCTAACTAAATTGCTGAGGCTGACCTAGAATCTGTGATCCTCCTGTCTCAGCCTCCCAAGTACTGGGGTCACAAGTGTGCATCACCATGCCTGGCTTGTTTTATAGTGTACACCATGTATCTAAGTAAAGTTCAAATAGATAACAATTAAATAGGAAAAAAAGATTAAAAAGGAGAAAATGAGAATGAATATTTAATCTTCTTTGGAAAAGAATTTTCTGAATTTCAAGGTGATGGGGATTGAATCCGGGAGCATTCTACCTCTGAGCTGAGGCTGACTGTGAACCTGTGATCTTCCTGTCTCAACCTTCCAAATATTGGGATTATAGGCACGGGCCACCATGCCAGGCCACTCTTTTTTTTTTTTTTTTCGGTACTGGGAATGGAACCTGGGGGCATTCTACCTCTGAGTTACACCCCCAGCCCTATTTTTTTATTCTTTATTTTGAAACAGGGTCTCACTAAGTTGCAGAGGGCCTCACTAAGCGGCTGAGGCTGGCCACGAACCCAGATCCTCCAGTCTCAGCCTCCCAAATGCTGGGATTACAAGCATGCGCCACCACGCCCGGCTCAGGACGCTCTTAAAAATGTATTCTAAGCCGGGCATGGTGGTGCACACTTATAATCCCAGTACTTGGGAGGCTGAAACAGCAGGATTGCAGGTTCATGGCCAGCCTCAATTACTTAGTGAGGCCCTCTGCAAGATAGTGAGAACCTGTTTCAAAATAAGGAATAAAAAATAGTGCTAGGGGTTTAACTCGGAGGTATAATGTCCCTGGGTTCAATCCCTGATAACACACACACACACACACACACACACACACACACACACACACACACCAACCACACACGAATATATATATGATGAGAGTCGTAGCACACTCCTATAATCCTAGTACCTGGGAGGCAGAGACTGAAGAGTGGCAGGTTGTGGCCAGCCTCTGCAATGTAGCAAGACTGTCCACAACTTAGTGAAACCTTGTTTCAAAATAAAATAAAATAAAATAGGGCCAGGAGTGTAGATCAGAGGCAGAATGTCCCTGAGTTCAATCCCAATACCACATACACACACACATATATGTGTGTGTGTGTGCATGTGTGTGTGTATGTATCTAATATATATTCTAGAAAAGTAAACAGAAATATAAGCAAAGATTTATGTAAAAACATTAATCATAGTAGTATTTATACTGAAAATTTAGATATAAACTTCTGGCAAGATGAATATTTCAATAAATTATGGTGACTGCAGGGCGTGGTGGTGCATGCTTGTAATCCCAGTACTTGGGAGGCTGAGACTGGAGGATCTGGGTTCGCAGCTAGCCTCAGCTACTTAGTGAGGCTCTCGGCAACCTAGTGAGACCCTGTTTCAAAATAAAGAATGAAGCCGGGCGTGGTGGTGCACGCTTGTAATCCTAGCATTTGGGAGGCTGAGACCGGAAGATCCGGGTTCGAGGCCAGCCTCAGCTACCTAGTGAGGCACTCTGCAACTTAGTGAGACTCGGTTTCAAAATAAAGAATGAAAAAAGGGCTGGGGGTGTAGCTCAGAGGTAGAATACCCCTGGGTTCAATCCTCACTGCCACAAATATATATATATACATATATTTTAAAATGGAAAATATGTATTGGTAAGGATGTAGAGAAATTGGAATCCTCATACATTCCAATGTGAATGTAAAATGGTGCAGCCGTGGTGGAAAACAGTTTGGCAGTCCCTCAAAAGCTAAACACAGCTGAGTTGGGGGTGCAGACCTGCAATCCCAGTACTTGGGAGGCTAAGACGAGGATCACAGGTTGAGGTAAGTGCATGGTAATTTAGCAAGACCCTGTTTCAAAATAAAATAGGGCTGTGGGTGAAGCTCAGAGGTAGAACACCCCTTGGTTTGATCCCCAGCACCCCCAAAAAAAAGGAAAGAAAGAAAAAAAGGGGGGAGCAACGTACAATTATTATGAGACCCAGCAATTCCATTTCTAGGCATATACCCAAGAGAAATGAAACCATATACCCACACAGAAACTCGTACACAAATTTTATTTGTCTGTACTTTATTTATTTACTGTATTTATTTATCCCAGTACTTGGGAGGCTGAGACAGAAGAATCACAGGTTCAAAGCCAGCCTCAGAAACTTAGTGAGGTCCTGTTTCAAAATAAAAGAATAAAATAGGGCTGGGGGTGTAGTTTGGAGGTAGAATGCCCCTGGGTTCCATCCCCAGTACCACAAAAATAAGTAAAAGAAAAGGAAAGCCGGAGGTGGTGGCGAAGGATTGAAATCCCAGTACTTGGGAGGCTAAGATAGTAGGATTACAGGTTCTCAGCCAGCCTCAGCTTGTCTCAGCCTCCCCAAACACCAGGATTACAGGTGAGGACCACCATGCATAGCTTGTACACAAATGTTTAGAGCACCGTTTATTCATAATAACCAAATGGTGGGAACAGCCCAAGTGTCCACAAATTGATCAAGGGATAAGCTAGTAGAAGCACATCCAAACGATGGAATGTTATTCAGTTATAAAAACAAATGAAATACTGATAAATGCTACAACTTGGATGAGTCTCAAAAACATTATACTAAGTGAATGAAAGCAGATTCAAAAGGTCACATGTTTTATGGTTTCTTTTGCAAGAAGTCTCCAGGGGTTGAAAGTGAGGTGGGGAGCGATTAGGCCAGGGAGTGTTCTTTTGGGGTGGTAAAAAAAAAAAAAAAAGTTTTGAAACTAGGGAGAGGTGCCATTTGCACAGCGTGTGACTGCACTAAATGTCACTGGAATGCTCATTTTGTTAATTGCGTATGTGAATTTCAGGTTAATTTTTTAAAAAGAGATCATTAATTAAATCAGAGAGTAGAAATTATCACAGAGCCATGCAAACACCCAGCCTAAAGCTCTGTTTGGATGGCAGCATTTGTTTGCAACAGCAGACTGAAATTAACCCAGAACTTGAACCCGACGTGGTTTTGCTGGGGCGGTGGTGGCTCAAGAGCACCAACTGCACAGCGGGAATAGAAGCCAGCTCCGGCACACCTGCCCCGCTAGACCACAGAGCGAGGCCTCACAGAGGAGTTGGGGTTAAGTTTCTTTATTTTATAACTCGGTGAGCCAAAGACTGCGGCCTGACCCTGCTGGTCCAGGGAAGAGCAATGAATGTGTGGACCTCAAAGGGGTCGTGGTGGGGGAGGCCGCAGGGTCAGCTCAGGGTCCTACAGAAGACGCTTAGACACCCAAATGGCAGGGGAGGGGCCCCAGACGGCGCAGAAGACCCTTCCAGGGTCTGGGGAACCTACGATTCCCCCAGGGTGGAGGACCTGTGCGCACCCCCACGAGAGCGACCCTGCGTGGGCTTCTGAGACTGCTGCGACGGAATCCTGGCTTGGGGGCTCTCCTGAGGGCTGAGGCCTGGCGCGGGGCTAGGGCGGGACCCCGGGGCATCGAGGGGGTTTGCGCCGCCCCGCTCGCCTCTGGCAACTGTGCGCGTCTGTCTTGCTCTATTCAGGAAGAATTGATCGTGATAAAACGTTAGTCTTGGCTTCGGGAGAGCGTGCATTTTGCTGGCACGCCAGAGAAAGCGACGGGAATGGTGGCGCTGGAAGAGCGAAGGCGCGGCTGGGCCCTGCAGACCCGGCTTGCGCGTCGCGCTGGCGGCGCCCGGGGGCCCGCAGGCTGGAGGAGCGCCGCCCGGAGGCTCAGGCTGCGCGGCTGGCTGCGCGTTCGCGTTCCTGCAGGAAGTGCCACCTGCTTTGGTAGCGTTTTGTAAAAACCAGGGACACGCCAGGGAGGCGCCTTGCCCTGGTTTCTTTGGCCCTAGGCTGGGAACCGCGGCTGAATGCGCGTTCTTTGCTTGTTTCTGGCTCCGGCGTCCTCTGCTGTGAAAGGCCCAGAGAGACTCCACCCCTGGCGGACTCATTAAGTGAAAAACCGGGTTGCGGAGAATCCCACCAAGTCCTTAGAGCCGCTAAAAGATTGCGGCCTCGGTAAGCATTAGAGGGTGTCCCGCAGCCCTCAGGAACAGCGAGGCCTTCGATAGCTCAGTTGGTAGAGCGGAGGACTGTAGTGGATGTGCTGTAGTAATCCTTAGGTCGCTGGTTCGATTCCGGCTCGAAGGACTTCGTACAAATATTTTTAGCCTGAACTTAATTCAGTTGTCCTGAAGGAATTAAGAGTAGTCGGTTGGCAGTGACTTTGCGTGGGTGCTACCAAGACTGGGCAAAACAAGAGTGCAGAGTCGGCGTACCGTACTTGCTGCTGTCTGCATGTTAAGTACTAAGATGTATACGAGTGCTCTAAGACAAATCATTATTGTTTATTCGTAATTATTACATGCTTGATTTAAAAAAATCTTGCCCACGGTTACACTGTATACTGTTAAATAAAATGTCCTCAGTTGTGTTTGGCTCACTGGTCAGCGGACAGCGCTGAACAACCTGTAAGGCAAAGGGAAGAAGGGCAGCAGCAGCTGGGGGATTAGCTCAAATGGTAGAGCGCTCGCTTAGCATGCGAGAGGTAGCGGGATCGATGCCCGCATCCTCCACTCAGCTTTTGCACTCCACACTCGCCAACCCTAAACACTGGCACCGGAGATTCACCTGAACCGGTGTTTTATTGCACTGCTTAATGAGGGGTACGGCAAGCGGTGCTTGGCTTCGCACGGTTCCTTTTTATTCCTAAGTGAGTCTCTTCTGGCTTCTCGCTCGTCCCTTCGTCTTTCCCGCCTCCCAGAGCCAGGCGGTTAACCGCCCTCGGAGAAGGCGCGGCTGGAACCCCGCCCGCGCCAGCCCGCCGGGGCCCCAAACCGCCGGGCCTCAGGTACCCACCAACGTGCGCGGAACCCTGCGAGCTGACCAATGGCAGTGCGCTTTACTGGGCGGGTAGCCAGCTGCAGCCGCGGCCAATCGGCGAGAGACTTCTTGTTTCCTGGCAGAGCGGGGTCCCGGCACCGCGGCGCTCGGGTTTTGTTTGGGTCCTGGGTGGAGGGCCCGGGTGCCGGGGCCCGAGGTGTCGCCTCGCTAGCGGGAGAGGGAGCGGGAGCACCGGCCCGGAGAGAGGTGAGGGGCTCCGCGTGGACCGCGGCCCCGCCCCCTTCCCGCAGCCCCCGCAGCCCCCGCAGCCCGAGCCCGGCGCACAGCAGCCGCCCGCCGACCGACCCCGCCCCTGCGCCCCCTGCGCCCCCTGCGCGGCGGCCCCCGCCCGCCCGCCCTCCTGCGGCCTCACCTCCGCCCCGAGGCCCGGCCTTCCCGCCCCTCAGTGTGCGCCCCCACCCCTCCCCGGCCTCCAAACCCCACCCTGCCGAGCAAGCCCGGTCAGTGAGGGTCCTCCGGAGTTGTGGGTCGCAAAGCCACTCCTCACCCCCAAGTGGAACTACCAGCCCAGCTTTTCTAGGGGGGCAGAGGACACCCATTTACCTACCCACAACTACTGGGGTAGCCTTTGCAGGGGACCAGTGTCTACAGGGTGGGGGTGAAAACAGACCCGTGGCCTATCTGGAACTGATCTGAGGTCGCTAGGTGAGCAGCTGGCATCTGCATAGTCTCCTTTGGCTTGGCAAGACCACGCTTTTCTAGTTTTTGTCCATAGTAGACATAAAGGAGGAGCCAGAAAAAGGAAGAATCAGCTCTCCAGGGATCAGGGAAGCAACAGCAGAATTCTGGTTCGGTACTTGTGAGGACACGGGTGAAAAGTGGAAGCTATAACTTCACACTTAGAAACTTGATTTTTTTACTCGGCGCTGGATTGCAGAGATGATCTAGAAAACAGATCCTGAATGGCCACCTCTAAAGATAGCCATGTGCTGTGGGGGGTGTGTAGGGGCTAGGTTTGGGAATTCTGACATCTCTGTATTATCTACTGTTTGAGCTGCAAAGAAGCTTAGCTTTAGAGTCTAGTGTTTCTCAACACTGTTAAGCTACTGAATATTTTATTTGGAAACAGCTTCTCTGTAGTAAAACTAAGTCCGTTTAGGTTAGTCGTGAACCTTAGTGTGAGGTACAGAGTGCTGCTTTCCACGTTTTCTAAGGAGAGAGGCTTTTGTTTCACAGGGCACTCCTTAAGAACAGCTCTCATTTATCCCGAGATACCAAAAAACCTTGTTTCATTTTTCTTCCCCTTCTGCCCTACCCCAACCCTCATTTTTCCCCAGCTCTCAGGGCCAGAGTGGGGCAAGAGGATGCTTTCCCAGCCCCACCATGGAGCTGCGCTGTGGGGGATTGCTGTTCAGTTCTCGCTTTGATTCAGGGAACCTAGCCCATGTGGAGAAGGTGGAATCTGTGTCTAGTGATGGGGAAGGAGTTGGAATTGGGGTGTCAGTCCCCACTGGTGGCATTGCTTCTTCCCCTGACTACGAGTTCAACGTATGGACCCGGCCAGACTGTGCTGAAACAGAATTTGAGAACGGGAACAGGTATGAGGAAAGAAATGGAGGGTGGAAGGAGAAAGGTGTGTCCAGGTACCCAAATTCCTGCTTCAGTTAGCTCTTTGACTCATTCATATCCAGTGCAATACCCTTCTTCCAACCCTCTTCCCTCCTTTCCACCTTCTAAGTAGACTTCCCATTTTGGCTTGCTCCAGCAATCCCACATATTCTGTCTCCAAACCTACCCTGTGGAATGACTTGTTTCTTCTCTGGTCCTCAGGTCATGGTTCTACTTCAGTGTCCGGGGAGGAATTCCAGGGAAACTCATCAAGATCAACATTATGAACATGAACAAGCAAAGCAAACTGTATTCCCAGGGTATGGCCCCCTTTGTGCGCACATTGCCCTCCAGGCCACGTTGGGAACGCGTTCGAGACCGACCCACCTTTGAGGTAAGTTCTCCATGAGGAGGAAAGAAAGACTTGGGTGCTAGTAGAGAAAAGTAAATGCTGATTTTGCCTTGACTGAGAGTGGTAGGGGAAGTTGGGCGTGGTGGCGCACGCTTGTAATCCCAGTACTTGGGAGGCTGAGACCAGAGGATCCGGGTTCGAGGCCAGCCTCAGCTACTTAGTGGGGCACTCCGCAACTTAGTGAGACCTGTTTCAAAATAAAGAATAAAAAATAGGACTAAGGGTGTAGCTTGGAGGTAGAATGCTCCTGAGTTCGATCCCCAGTACCGCAAAGAAAAAAAAAAAAAAGAGAGAGAGAGTGATAGGTAGTCAGGACCACAGGTTTTGTTATCAGCTTTCCTCCAGGGCTAGCTGGAGTCTCAGAGGAGCCCCTGCCTCAGGAAGCCCAAAGGAGCTTATGGAAAGTATCAAAGGGAGGGAAGTTGATGAAGGTGATGAGGGTGTGAGTTAGTTCCTGGTGGCCTCCACAGGAGCTGTGCTCACATGGATGACCTGTTGTCCCTCCCTCTTCCTCCTCTGCTCCTCAGATGACAGAGACACAGTTTGTGTTATCCTTTGTCCACCGTTTTGCGGAGGGCCGTGGGTCCACCACCTTCTTCGCCTTCTGCTACCCCTTCTCCTACAGTGACTGCCAGGATTTGCTAAGCCAGCTAGACCAGCGCTTTCTGGAGAATCATTCTACCTGTAGCAGGTGCCAGCCTCATTCTTATTCCTGCCACACCATCCTGGGTTAGACAGCACCTCTGCTACTTTGGAATTTGCCCTAAGAGCTCTGAACCAAAACTTCATTAGTCTTTTCTCTGTATAGAGTATGGAGCTTTAAATACTTTTGAAAAATGTATTTCTTTGTGATCTTCACCTCAGTGTATCACCACCTACAGTCCACTCTTCCACCTGCCCAGTTCAAGCTTCTTACTCTCCCAGCTCTCGTCATTTATCCAGAATGTAACAGCACTGCCACTGTTCATCTGTCCCCACCTACACAAAGTAATCTACCCTAGGGAGCCACAAACTGGGGAGGGGGGGAGAACCAATAAGCTCACTCTGTCCTGTACTCCTCATTCTGGCAGTGCAAGCCCACCCAAATCCTTAGCGTGAAGGACTCTGAGGCCCAGAAGTTAGAGTGAAGGACCAGAATTTATCAATACTGAACCGGTGATGAGGCCCACCTCTTCCTAGGACTTTTGGGACTTCTCCTGGCTTAATGGTTTTTATCCCTGTAGACCGTTGGATACCATCTATTACCACCGGGAGCTCCTCTGCTATTCTCTGGATGGACTTCGTGTTGATCTGCTAACAATCAGTTCCTGCCATGGGCTTCGAGAAGATCGAGAGCCCCGTCTAGAGCAGCTATTTCCTGATACCAGCACTCCCCGACCATTCCGTTTCACAGGCAAGAGGGTGAGTGGGGATTGCATAAAGGCGGCTTTCTCTTCCTTCCTCTAGCTCCAGGCACTGCAGGTAGCTTAAGGCTGTTCTCTCTAGGCATCCAGGGTCCAGCTCAGCCTGCAGCCTGAGGTAAGGTCACATCTCCTGCTCCCCTTCACTCAGCCAGCTGCAAGTCCACTGGCTCTTCCTGCCTCACCCAGCCCTGCCCCTGCATACATCAGAGTAAAGTTATAGCATAACTGACCTACTGTCTGCTCTCCTCTCCACCTTAGATATTCTTCCTAAGCAGTAGGGTACACCCTGGGGAGACTCCGTCCAGCTTTGTCTTCAATGGCTTTCTGGACTTCATCCTTCGACCTGATGACCCCCGGGCCCAAACCCTACGTCGCCTCTTTGTCTTTAAGCTGATTCCCATGTTGAACCCAGATGGTGTGGTCCGTGGCCACTACCGGTAAGTAGCCTCCTCAGCCTTTCTGGATTGTTTCGTCACTGGCAGTGAAAGACTGGCAGTCTTCTGTCTTCTCCTGTATTCCCAGTCCTCTCACACCTTAATAAGGGCAAGCCTGTCTAATTGCATCTAGTGGCATTCCTGGGAAGGAGAAAAACTAGAAGAGGTATAGGCTCCTCTGAGTGGAGGGAGCTATCCATAGGTTTCTGTAGTGGGTGACAGTAGGTCGAGGAGTCCTGTCCTCAATTCTTTCTTTCCTAACACAATTTCAGCCACCAAGTCAGTTTCCCAGTCCCCTTGTCTTCTACTCTGGTCTCCGCCACTGGCCCAGGCCTCTAGACCTGGCCTCAGTCCTTGTTTTCCAACAGCACTGACTCACGTGGAGTGAATCTGAACCGTCAGTACCTGAAGCCTGATGCTGTCCTGCACCCGGCCATCTTTGGGGCTAAAGCTGTGCTTCTCTACCACCATGTGCACTCTCGTCTGAACTCCCAGAGTCCCTCTGAGCACCAGCCCAGTCCCCGTCTCCCTCCTGATGTTCCTCTTTCTGACCTTGAGAAAGCCAACAATCTCCACAATGAAGGTCACCTTGGACAGTCACCTGAGGGGGATAATCCTGAGACCTGGACCCAGACAGAGCCAGCAGAACAAAAGGCCAGCAGTGTGTGGATCATGCCGCAGCAGTCCACTGAGCTTGAGGCACCAGCCCCGGACACCATCCCCCCAAAAGAGAGTGGTGTTGCGTACTACGTGGACCTGCACGGACATGCTTCCAAAAGGGGCTGCTTCATGTATGGAAACAGCTTTAGTGATGAGAGCACCCAGGTAGGAATCTGAAAGTGTTGCAAGTTGGGAGGTAAGGTTTAGGCCAAGAACAGAGCGGGAATATAGCCTTCTGGCTGGAAGGCCTGTGCAGACTGCTGCTTGAGCTTCACAGAGCCAAGAAGAGATGGCATGTGGCCTGGTGTGTCAGCCATTACATCATGCATGACCTTTGAGTAAGAGTCAAGCTGTCAGCATTGCAGTTTTTCCTAGAGTTTGGGGAACCAGGGGAGGAGGAAAATTTTGCATCATTGGAGGGAAGAAGCTAAGCTTAAAAGGAGGTAGAATTCTACCTTCCCCAAACCTAGAAATAAAGTCAAACAGTGAGAATCTAAGAAATGTTGATTACTGCTGATGGTTATGATAGTATCTGCTACAAGTCACATGGCCCCACGCTTGCCATCTCTTCCTTGCCCTTTGTCCCTTCTGTCTGTCTCTCCATCTGAGTTGCCATCTTCCTTCTCTAAACAGGTGGAAAACATGCTATATCCAAAGCTCATCTCCTTGAATTCAGCCCACTTTGACTTCCAGGGCTGCAATTTCTCAGAGAAGAATATGTATGCCCGAGACCGCAGAGATGGCCAGTCTAAAGAGGGAAGCGGCCGTGTTGCAATCTACAAAGCCTCAGGGATAATACACAGGTTGGGTGGAAACTGAGATACAGTTGAGGAAATAGCTTCCCTAAACAAAACAGTACCCTGGGTACACTTAGGTAGCTTGCTGAGGTCCTGGGTTTAATCCCCAGCGCCCCACCCCACCCCCCACACACACAAAGAAAGAAAGAAAGAAACTACCCAGTCAAGGGTGTTTGTGAGGCTAGGACTTCCCAAGTCTTCTCAAAAGAGAGCCTTACAATTAACAGTGTTATCTTTAGTCTGGGCCTTCCTGGGTACATGATGTGGTGCCAGGGTCAGTTGTTAGTTGCTAGGATTATTAGCGCTTTCCATTTGTGTTTGCTTTTTTCCAAGTAATTACCTTCTTAGATTATCCTCCGTGGTCGTCCTCATATCTGTTCAAGCAGGACACTGATACAGGTTTCTGTGTCTTAGCTACACACTTGAATGCAACTACAACACTGGACGCTCAGTAAACAGCATCCCTGCTGCCTGCCACGACAATGGGCGTGCCAGCCCCCCTCCCCCGCCAGCCTTCCCCTCCAGATACACTGTGGAACTATTTGAGCAGGTATGATTCCATGGGATAAGTGGGAAGGCCTTCACGTCTGTTACCTGACTCACCTCTGGGCTGTCTCACCACTGTGGTTATTTTTCTGAGTTAACAGAACGTGGCTCTGACTGTAATGATATCCAGAGGATGAACAGACAATATTTCCGACCCCACACAGAGAATCCCTAGCACATCGAGTCAGATTTTCTACCACTAAGCTGGTCTTCCTTGTTCTGTTGGTTTATTCACTCCTGGGTTCAAAAGTACCCCCACTATTGTGTTCTTGATAACTTTAGTTATCCTAGGACACATAAGAAAAGTAGAAAGAGCTTCAGGTTAGAGAAGACCCAAACTCTGTTGGGAGAATTTCTTCATGGTACCAAGCCAGAAAGCACACCTACCCCTGTTCTTGATGGATGAGGCCCCCCAAATGGGCAATGGATTAGAGAACAGCTCCAAATTGACTTAAGATAAACAGCCTGGACACAAAAGTTAGGGTATTCAGTGAGGCCTGGCCTCTTTTTCCCTTCCACCGTGTTGTGTACCCCACCTCAACATGGCAGCCTGGACCAACATGCTGAGCCGATTTGAAATCTCCCACAGGTGGGACGAGCTATGGCCATTGCTGCTCTGGACATGGCAGAATGTAACCCGTGGCCCCGGATTGTGCTGTCAGAGCACAGCAGCCTCACTAACCTGCGGGCCTGGATGCTAAAGCATGTGCGCAACACCCGAGGCCTGAGCAGCACCATGAATGCGGGCATCAGCAAGAAGAGAGGCTCTCGAACTCCGCCCAAAAGTAACAAGTAAGACCAGCAGCATGGAAGGGAAGAGGCTAGGACAGGGCAGGGCCTTAGAACTAGGGTTTCCAAGGGATTTATATTCCTTCCCTCCTCCTAAAAGTACCCTTGGTATTTTCTGGATAAATTAAAATTAGTAAGATTATTTCATGTTTGAGAATGGGATCCTCTTCCCTTCTAAGAGATCTGAAAATCAGGCCAGGGGATTCCTTGTTCCATAGCCCTCAAAAACTCGAGTAGCATTGCGGTTGGGGGGTGGGGCAGGTCTCAGCTCCCAGAGGTTGTGAATGACCGACTGAAGGGAATGCTAGGGCTAGTGCTAAGGCAATGATAGGAGAATTCATTGGGAGACAAAGCTGCTGGGAAAGCCCTTCTATGAATGGCTGGTATGCCCTAGGCTAGATATCTCATCCATGGACATAAATTCCTCCCTTCTTCCTTGAGATGAGTCCCTGTGCCTTTTTTACCCCAGAGTTGATGCTTTACTGAGCATCAGACCCTAGGGAAAGCCTTGGGACACAGCCTTCCTGGCCCAGGGTTAATGGCATCTACTTCTTTGCAGTGGATTGCCTGTTTCCTGCTCTGAAAACACTTTGAACCGGACACGAAGTTTTAGCACCGGCACAAGTGCTGGTGGTAGCAGCAGCAGCCAACAAAATTCTCCACAGATGAAGAATTCCCCCAGCTTTCCTTTTCATGGCAGTCGGCCTGCAGGGCTGCCAGGCCTAGGTTCTAGCACCCAAAAAGTCAACCACCGGGTGCTGGGTCCCGTCAGAGGTAAGCCAGTCTGGGAGCCCCTGCAGCAGGTGTTTGGTTGTTTGGGGCATTGCTGGGGGAAGTGAGAGCTTGAAGACGTACACTTGGCCCAGGACCAAGGGGTGAAGCAATAAAAGTAGTCTGTAGCAGAATCTGTAGCCTCTCCTGCGACCTTGGTGTTCCCTGCGGCACGACTCCAGAGTGCTATTATGTGTGGCCACAGAGGGAGTCCTGGGGATCTGGGCTTGGGCACATGGGAGCAGGGGAAGTGTCCAAGGAAGAAACACTAGTTGAAGCAGTGCCAAACACAGCCGTGGAGCCTCCACATCAGGGACGATGGCATTGTGTCTTCTTGGTGATATAAAGAAATGTCCTTAGGATCCAAACTGTAGCACTAGAGAATGATGAGGAATCCCATCCATGGCCTTTGTGGGCTGAAATTGTTCCTGGCTTCAGAACTTATTCAGAAAGTGGTATCAGGGCTCCAGCTCTTCCAAAGAACATAGAACTGCAGCAGTTTCTATTCTAGATTCACAAACCAAGAGTCTAACTCTTTACAGCAGTGGGCACAATTGTTCAACTATCAATACCCCCAAAGTTTTGGAGAGGGAGAGATTGTTGTAGTGCCACTTCCAGAAATATACTACACCACAGATGAGTACTGTACATGTTTCTGGGCTATGGAAATCTTGCCAAACTTTGGAGGCCTGTAAGCTGGAGCTAAGTGCTTTGCTGATTTTTTACCTGCACCCATCCTTGTTAATATTTCCGTTATTGAGCTTGTATCCTAGCTTTTGGACAGACCTGACATGGACTGGGACAGTGGCTATAAATCTGATGCACTAGTTAGAGAAGCCACAGAAGAGAAAGCAATGGTCCTTAACAGCTTTAACCACTAAGATGTTATACCCCTGATACTCAACCTGATTCTATATATCCCAAATCCTATTCTCTGGGATTCTATCTTCATTGGGGAAAGGCACTTTGTATTAGTGTTTGAAAGATAGTATTAATAATAATGCCTTATATTTAAACAGCATTTAATAGTGAACAGGACAGTATCATATGTGTAATTTCATTTTATCTTCATGAGGACACATGGAGTGGATGGTGTTTCCATTTTCCTGATGGGGAAACTATGTCGTTTAAGAGTGGCTTGTCGCCAGGCATGGTGGTGCAAACTTGCAATCCCAGTGCTTGGGAGGCTGAGACAGGATCACAGGTTCAAAGTCAGCCTCGGCAATTTAGTAAGGCTCTTAGCAGCCTAGGAGACCCTGTTTCAAAATAAGATATAAGCTGGGCATGGTGGCTCATGCTTGTAATTCCAGTACTTGGGAGGCTGAGACGGAGGATCCAGGTCCTCAGCCAGCCTCAGCAACTTAGCAAGGCTCTCTGCAACTTAGTGAGATCTTGTTTCAAAATAAAAAATAAAATAGTGCTGGGGCTGTAGCTCAGAGGGTAGAATGCCCCTAGGTCCAACCCCAGTACTACCAAAAAAAAAAAAAGGCTTGTCTGAGATTTCATAGCTATTAAATGGAAGACTTATCCCAATTTACGACTTTTTATGCTCCAGTATATCTTGTTTTCCATGTTAAATCTGAATGAAGTTTTCCTTTCATTTTTGGTCATCCTCTCCTAGCTCATAACTCATAGTTCCTAGGAATTCCTTCATCAGCATCATAAATTCTCCTTCCTTGACCACAAAGGGAAATAGCAAAGAAGCCAGGCCTGGTGATGCACACCTGTAATCCCAGTACTTGGGAGGCTGAGACAGGAGAAGCCAGCCTCAGGAACTTAGTGAGACCCTGTTTCCACATAAAAAATAAAATAGGACTGTGGGTGTAGCTCTGAGGTAGAATGCCCCTGGGTTTAATCCCCAGCAAAGGGCCTTTTTTAGATTGTCACCAGAGGATTCTAGGCAGTTTTTAGTAGGTATTTTGTTGGCATCCTCCCTGTCCTCTCTCCAATGCAGAATTCTGTTTTGAACTCCTTGAGGTGAGGGACATTGTATTCTATTTGTTATTTTCCCATATAACTAATGGAAAATAGGCAACAGCAGCAGTACTAAGTAATTTCTGGTTCACTGACTTGAAACTTAATAGAGAACATAAACTCACACATATTATAAACATCCAGAGTATTTGGAGAGCTCCTATCATAGATCAACACAAGAGTAACTAGCCAAAGAATGTTTGCTTAAAAAACAGTTTTGAAAAACAGGCAGTAGAAGCCCGGCGCACGCTTGTAATCCCAGTACTTGGGAGGCTGACACAGGAGGATCCGAGTTGGCCAGCCTCAGCTACTTAGTGAGGACCTCCGCAACTTTGTGAGACCCTATTTCAAAATAAAGACTAAAAGCCAGGCATGGTGGCATACACTTGTAATTAATCCCAGTACTTGGGAGGCTGAGACAGGAGGATCCGGATTCTCGGCCAGCCTCAGCTACTTAGTGAGGCCCTCCGCAAATTAGTGAGATCCTGTTTCAAAATAAAGAATACAAAATAGGACTGGGGGTGTAGCTTGGAGGTAGAATGGCCCTGGGTTCAATCCCCAGTACTTTAAAAAAAAAAAAAAGAAAGAAAGAAACAAGTGGCAGGATTCTGGTGGTGGAAGAAAGGAGTTAAGAGGGCTTCAAGGCTGGTGTCATGAAGACTGTTGGAAGAAAGTGATGTTATCTATTTCAGGACGCTTGGCTACTTTAAGCCATCTATATGGAGATGCCCTGCAGGCAGAAAAGGACAGAACTAGAAAAGGTGAGCCAATAGGATTAGAGATCTAGGAGTCATCTACATACAGGTGCCAGGTAAAAAACCAGGTGAGAAGGCATGCTTCCTCTGGTGAATGAACTTAGCAGAAAAAGAGCTAAGCTGGCTCAAGTACAGAGACA